>BJBW01001799.1:78273-123640 GCA_004320125.1 Scolopax mira | reverse complement strand
AGGGCTCCTGGGCTTGCAAAGTCACCTTGGCCATGTGTCGGGGGAGCTGGGCAACCGCCCTTCCAGCTGGAGCTACGGGCACCTGAGCCAAATTAGAGTTCAGGTCTTAATGACTGGGAAATATTGCGTGTAGCCCCTCTTTATCCTCCTAGGCTAGAACCCTTATCACCTTACTCTGATGGGGTTATTTTATTTTGTTTTTTTTTCCATGACAGAATTTTGTCTGTTGGAAACTGCAGCATTTATAGAGTAACAGTCTTCCCGACTGCTCTAATTTAATTCAGGATCGCCTCATATTTCTTACCAGTGTTAAGAAAAGTTTACTGAACCATCAAATTAGCATGTTATCCATTAGTTTCAAATGCGATGCTATATATGAAGTATGTAATCACATGTGGTTAACATGTTGCTGTTGTGTCCCAGGGCACACATTATGTGTCAGAGCATTGGAGTTTTGACACAGTTGTCCAGAAATCCCCAAGGCAGCTGCACAGACGTGGAGTGAGGACAGACCTCAGTTAACTGGTGGAAAAAATGCTGTTGGTAAGTTGCAACTAATTTGTGGACTAATGGAAAACAGCCTGGGACACTTAACTTGTGGTTACCTGGAAAGGTGACCATGATAAAATCATTCCAGGAGTGTTAGATTTTTTCTAAATTGACTTTCCAAGTTCAGACTGGGTTTGAGCTGGAGGGTCTAAACACTAAATGAATTTCTAAGATTTTGAGACTTCTTTCTCCCACCCAACCTGGTGTTAGGAAACTACTTGCTGGTTGTGACTCTGAGTGCTTCTTCTCCCTTTATTCTGAGCACAAGCTGCCAAAATGCCCACCAGTGAACAGGGTCCTGTGATACTGAGGGTTCATGACTCACTTGCTTTGTCTTCTCCACAGTTCCTAAAATTCCCTTTTAGCTCAGGCTTTGCAAAGAACATAGGCTGCAGGCCATGTCTTAGCTGTGGTGCACCATGGTCCAGGCTCCATCCAATGCTCCAATGGATGGAGCAAAAGTTAAAGGAAATTTAAAAGATCTATGGGTTACAAGAGCCCAGAGTGTGAATGGGCTCATGGACTGCATGATTAAAGAAGTGGTGTGTCTCAAAAATCAGCCCAGTTACTAGTTATATATCTTGTTTTTATTAGCTATATACTGACTGTAAAACATGCTTCTGTTTTGAAAGTATATGAGAATAGTTTGGCTTATCTAACACATTAAACTAGTGTTACTGGAGAAAAAAGCAGTGACTGTAGTTGTTTTGTTGGGGATCTACCTTTAAAAAAAAAAAAGGTGGAGCCAGGTGGAGGTGAACTCAATTACTTAAACCAGGAACACCTGCTTAGTGACTTAAGCCTTAATTGTAATCAATTGGTTCAAGCTGCAGGTGGGGACTGTTTTACTTGTAAACATCCCTCTGCTCTTCCCTGGCTGTTCTGCTCTGAGGAAGCTTAATCACTTTTCTGGATTTCCTTTTGCTATTTCTTTGTGAGAAAGTACCTTGGAGTACACAAGGAGTATCTAGTGACTCCCAGTCCCACCTACTGAAGACAGGAGAGTAGTTTCTGTGAAAGTTGCTGTGGTGGAGATTGTGGAAAGTGGTGTTGACTATGAAGAGAATGTACTGGAGCAGATTCCAAGGGACAAGATTCCCTCTGTGGCTGGAGAAAAGAGCATGTTCTCTGAGGATGAAGTCGCAGGAGAAATGGTATGTGCAAAAGGGGTGGAAGCTCTTGGTGCTGGGTTCTGCATGTTGCATGGGTGGCTTGTGGCTTGGCTGGAGATGGCTGTGAGCCCCTCTTACTGCAAATCAGCCTTGTGTCAGGCATTTGCAGGTGCTGGAGGTGGCATTTGTATAAGGTTGCAGTGAAGTCTTAGGTTTTCTCTGTCGTGCCTTCTCTCTACATCCCTAATAACCTATGCTGGAAGAACAAAAAGTGCTGGGGTCCCTCCCTTAAGTGTAGGGGATGTTTTCCTTCAAGGAGGTGTTGCATTGGGGATATAGCATTGTGGATTTTCTCTTGGCTTAACCCGCCGCTGGAGTGGGATATCTCCTTTACATTTAGCTAGTTCCAGTGTTTAACATGCTTGTTTATGGCCAAGTATTGCAGCCTCTGGTGCTGAGTGAAGGAGTGTAGGGGTCTGTACTGTAACCTTGCTGGAGGTGGGATGCACCAAGGTGCTGGCTGCAGCTGAGACTCCCACCATCTGTCCCAGCATGGGTGATGTATAGGCAGCCTGTTTGCTGATACAGGGTTTCTGAGCAGTACGTGGTCCTGAATGATACATCAAGCCATCCTGCTCCTCTGGTTTGTTTCCAGGATGCTATTTATTCTTATTTTTTTTTCTTTCCCTTTTTTTTCCTGCTTCAGCATTTTCCTTTTGTCCCCTGTGTGCAGGTGGTGTCAATGACAACCAGCCCTGGGGCTGGGGAGCATGTTGCAGCTCCAACTGGGTGCCCAGCAGGCGGGTGACAGAGGGGGATTCAGGGGTGCTGTCCTTGTTCAGACCCCTGAGCTACAGCAGCAGCTGAGGAGACAAGTGTCAGTCTAGCTGGTGGTGCAGGAAAAGGTGGAGGTTGAGAAGCACAGCCAAGAACAAAGATGCTATCTTCACAGGAGGATAGATCGAGATTATAAGAGATTTATCAGGCTGCCATTTGTGCAGGGAGGAGAGGGAAGATAATTCCCATATGGGTTGTGAAAAATGCCTCTCACCTGAAGACAAACTCCATTTTTTTTTTTTTTTTCCTAGGCTGAAGGTGGCATTGAGCTTTAGAAGTTAAAAAAGTGTGTAGGTGTATTAAAATGGCACAGAAAACAAGCCTTAAACACTTGTCCATGGTGAAACCTGAATTTGGGTAAGGGAAACTGTATGGTCTTTTTTGTGTTGTGCGAGAGAGAAAGACACTTCAATTAGTTCCTAGATCAAAGGAGAAGGCAAAAGGAAAGAACCTGATGCTAACAAAGGACCAAATACTTCCCCTCTTTCCCTGCCTAAGAAGTACAGAGTCAAAGAAGTACTTTAAAATTTCCAGTCTGGCAGATTATTGTGTGTTATTTACCTGCGTGCATCCATATTTCTCAGTAGAAGTGCTGTGACCCAAACCCACGCCATGAGTGAGTTTTTGCAGAAAATGTGTATTGCAGTGAAGAATCCTGCTCCTGTGATGGTGTGCTCTCCCAGGGTGGCGTATGGGGAACGCAATGAGGAGCGAGTAGGGCTGGCTGGTGTGTGTGGGGAGCACTGGATAGGACACAGACCTGGCACCCAGTAGTTTTTGTCTTCATTTGCTCACTTTCCTGATTATTTTAATACTTAGTTCTTTGTAAATTTTGATTAGAAAGGTCATGTGGTTGATGTCTAAATACAATAAGGGTTTAGCATCAAGGGTGAGAGAAAGCTTGGTGAAGTGTTAGAGCTCAGGCAGTGATTTTCATGGAGCCCAGCTTTTCCCACATAATCTTATTTTGCTTCAGGCATCCTGACTGATTTGAAGATTATTTTCACCCTTTCTCTTCTTTCTCCCCTCCCTATTCCCCAGAGTATGAACATTACTGACTAATGGCTCGTTTCATTTTTAGCAAATAATGTACTTTATGAAATATCAATTTTCACTCCTTTTGCAGTTCGGCTGCCATCTACTGTTCGTTGCCAATTTATTGTGATTGCACCTTAAATTCATGATGGAAGTTTATGTAAATGTAGGTAGAAGTTCTTGTGATGCATTAATGTGTGCGTGAAGTAGATCCATGTATCTTTGATGACAAAGCAGCCCAAGCATCGAGCAGTAACAGAATATCTGTCAGAAAAGGGAGGGAGACAGAAATGTTAATTGTGGTAATAACTCTGCAGGGGAGTAAAGCAGGTGGTTTTGCCCATCTTTGTCCTTGAGGTTTTAAGGAGTATGTAGTGCCATGGAGGCACAGGGTCCCAGTCACAAGAGACGTTGAAGTCCTCTGAATAAAAGTAGCCTAAAATGAATGCTGGTAGAGGAAAAAAAGCAGGGATTCTTTTCAGTGAGATCTTGACACAACTCCATTGCTATTCCTAAGTTTCAGCCTTGTCCTAAGACAACTGAGGAGCAGGGTGGGGGAAGTAAATCACAACAAAAATCCAAAGCAGCTAAATAATAAATAATTGATTCACAAATAAATAATGACTAATTGCTCACAATATATGCTTTATTGTCTTGAGCTCTAAAATTGAGAAATTGGGGTGTTTTTCTCAATTAAAAAAAAAAATAGAGGGGTCACTTGGCTTCCAGTGTCCTCTTGTGCTGGAGTAGTTTTTTTCTCCATCACAGTGGTTTTAACATTGCAACTGTGTTCTAAGCAATGGCCCCTAGGCAGTAACCACCTAAGAATAATTAACCAAAACTCTCCCTCTTGTTTTCTGTGTGTTTAATAACAGATGATTAGTATGTTTGTTAGTTGTTAATATAGCAAACAATTATTTCAGAGAAATGGAAATGCAAAGTCCTAAAAATGTACAACATAAAATAGTATCAGCTTCCTCCCGACTCAAGCAGCAGAAACAAAGGATTCCCTTCTGCCACAGTTGGTGCTTATCGAGTCATAATTTGTGTTTTGCCAGGTGTGTGGCTGGAGATATGAGATATAATCAGACACCTTCCCCATGAGTTTCTCTACGTGCTTTTATTGTAATGCCTACCTGTGTTTGGTTGGTTTTTTTTTTTTCCCCCTTATCTAGTTTGTGAGTTTCCTGTGCAGACAGCACTTTGCGTGGAGGCAGGGTAAATGTCTGTTTTCTCTCGTGCTGTCAGGGTGCAATCAACCCCAGCCCGGGGGGAGCAATCATTGCAGCAAAACCTCTTTGAATTTAGTGGCAGTGGGTGGAAAGTGTATTGGAGACCCCGGTGGGTTTTGGCGTTCAGCTGTGCCGTACAAGGCACTGGACTCTGGGGGTCAGCACAGCCAAATAAATGAGCACAAGCTATTAGCAGTGCAGGGTGTCTTCCTGAAAAGACTGAAAAGATAAAATTATTTTCTTCTCAAGAAGTGCAACTTCACAATACAGGGACCTGTGCTGGATTTTGCATATAGATTGGGATCAAAAGTTCTGTAATAGATGTCTTGCCTGTTCTGTTTTCCAGCTTCATTGTATCTGAGCCCCTCATTTGATGGCAGGTGTTAAAAATAACTTGTGGACAAGAAGCAGGAGTTTTTAAAGGGGTATTTTTTTTTTTAAAGCCACTTAGTTTGTCATCTCTTTTCTAGCGTGAGATGTGTGAAGGCACAGATGATAAGAGGAAAGGGGGGAGCCTTTAAATCGGTCTTGGGGACAAATCCTATGCACTGTGGGGCTGTAGCCTTAATTAAGCTAATATTGGGCTTGTAGGGGTCTTATTTACCCCACTTCATAGTTTGATTCTCTGGTTGCTGTTAGCCCCAAAAGTTCAGAGATTGTAATATAAGTGTCGTGACTCCTGTGTATGTGTTGAAAATGCTGTTAAACCAAAGCTGTTAGAGTTCCTTTGGAGGAGAGGGATCGATTTGCAACATCCGTGGGACTCTTCGATCGTTGATGTTTGAAGCTCTTACGAGAGCAACGTGTGATGTGGGGCCTGATGGCTTCATCGGTGTCACTCTGTGTGCACGAGGTCTGCAGTTCTGAAACGGGGCAAAGTGGTTTTGCCTTGCTTATTTTTCTGGGGGAACTTGCCTTGTTTAATAGCTCACTAAAGACCATCAATCAGCAGAGTTTGCTTTTAATCAGAGCTTTGAATTTCAGACCGCCAGCCTCAGGAAAGTTTATATCCAGAATTTCCCTTTGCAATGGTCCTGCAGCACTGGGGGTCAGACACGACTCTAAGACCCAAACACTGATGTTGGTGGGCACTCATGTCCAGGTGACACACTGTGCCTCTTTCTTATTTACAGTTGTGGAGTAATTAACACCACGCCATCTGACTCAATAAGAAATTGCTTAGGGGGTAAAAGTGCTACAGACTTTCAGGCATTTCCCAGGAGAAAAATCTCCACTCTTCTCAGTCCCTTCCCCAAATGCCAGTGAGCTCCTGGGCAGGGCTGTAATAATCCTTGTGCTTCCCATAAAAATGAAAGCAGAAGTTGTCCCTCACTGATGGGAGGGGAGTTGGGGCTTTTTCTCCAACAGGGACATGCCTGTGAGACATCTGGTCTTTTGTCTCTTGTCTGTGGGACCAAATCCTGCCAAAGCTCGTGCTCCTCCTTGGGGGGAGGTGAGGAGGATCCACACACTCAGCAGCAGAGGATGATCCATGATACAGAGGGCTTTGCCCCCCACAGCAAAATGGGAACAAGTCCATCTGGAAACGAGCTTAGAAAAAAAAGCACTGTGAGATAAAAGTGATCAGATCTTACCCATACCGTGTCACTGTAGAAAAACTGGTCCTGGGCTATGGAAGGGCTACCTGGGTGGTAAATGAGAAGTTGAGGGTAAGGACTGCACTGCTTCCTCTGGGGGAAATGCAGGTTTAGGTTGATGTCAATGGTATGTGGTCCAATGTCTTGGATCCATGTTTTGTGGCAACCTAAGCTGAACTAACAACTGGTCAGCTGAACTTCTTGAAGTTTGGTTTTATTCCAGTAGAAACTGAAGCTTGCCCCACCAGCACTGCCCCAAAGTCTCGCTCGCAGTGGACCCACTTGAAGTGTTGCTTGAAGTGCTTGGTTCCAAATTCAAACTGAAGGAAACTGCCTTTTGGAAAAAGTGAGCTCTTTGGAGATGCCATTAGAAGGGGAGCAAGATGGATGCTCTCCAGCTTCTGAGTTCTAGGATTCAAATCTAATAAAGTTTAGGTCTCAGTGATGTTACCTAGAAGCTATTCAGCTCAGTAAATAACACTTAGAAATTTCTGGACGTGAAAGAATATGATTTTTTTATTGAGCATGTACAGATGGTTGCAGGGCAAATAATTACTTTTGGTTTGAATTAGAGCCTCTAATTTGTTTCATTTTGTCTCCTGCCTTGACTGTTTTTTTTTCTTTTTTTTTTTTCCTTAAATACAAACTCAAGAAATAAGGCCCGAGAGATTATTAGCATCTCGCTTTTCTATCATAACACAGAAGCCTGCATCGCCTAGGAAAGGACTGATTGCCTGTGCTGTCACTGGCTTGTTGATGAACCAGAAAAGCTTCTATTAGTTTATGGAGATGAGGTTTGGACTTGCACAAAAGCTTGACACCATGCCATGTTTTTAATTAGTTTTTTTGAAAAGATACATGAAATGAGACGTGCATACACCAACGGTTCTTAATGTGGCTGTTAAGGAGAAGATCTTTGGTTCTGAAATCTGTATCTTTTGCAGTAAACTCACTTTATAGTTCCCATTTAAACAAATTGGGGCCAGATCCCTCAAATTTTACTCTTCCTAGCAAGTACCTTTCTTCTTCAGTTAGCCTGTTGTTTTTAATGAGAGATTGTCTGCATTTGATCCCAAGTAAGTGTAAAAGCAACAGGTAGAATCAAGATTTGATACTTGATAAATTTCACTGTTACATAGTTATAGAACTAATTGAGCCCTTTCAATTAAGTGTTTTTCCTTGATAATTTTTTGTCTTACAAAGCTACAACTGATTCCCCAAATCTCATGATTTATGGATGGCATTATTAGTGGAACCTGGTCTCATTGCAGCTTCTTGAGA
This sequence comes from Scolopax mira, assembly GCA_004320125.1. Taxonomy (NCBI): domain Eukaryota; kingdom Metazoa; phylum Chordata; class Aves; order Charadriiformes; family Scolopacidae; genus Scolopax; species Scolopax mira. The sequence goes on along the minus strand of BJBW01001799.1, from coordinate 115,996 downwards.
GAATTGTTAACATTTTGAAGACCTTTCTTCTTTTGTAAAAGGGAAGCAGTTTTACATAGGCAAGTCAATATGGGGAAAAAAAAAAAAAAGGTAAATTATTCTGTTGTCTGGTCACTTTAAAATATCTCCTAAACTGTTCAGGGCATTTCAGTTTCAGATTTTGACAGATTAACAGATGACAACTTGTTTCATAACCTGTGGTAAACCCAGCTTTAATTAACTGACATTTTAATGGTCCCCGAGTGGTCACTGGCTTCAATATGACTTAATTTTTTGGGTATGATTCTGCACACATGAAGTCTGTAGCCAAACTCAGGTTTGCATCCCTGCTCTAGCAGAGCCAATCCTCCATCAGCCACTTGCAGGTGTCATTAAAGAGCTGGTCCCAAGCCCAGGTAAAGGTGAAGACAAAAGGAGGCTTCATGAGCTCTCCATGTGACTGCAAATTTGTAAACAATTGAGGCGTTAGGGGTTTAAATTTTGATTTTATTTATTTAAAGAAAAGCTAAATTCCCAGGAGGAGTCATGCCTGGTCTAGAATGGTGCCTGGAGGAAAACCACCACAGCCCCAGTGCTGAGGCATCTGTGTTTCTGAATCCTTGCTATGTTGAGAGGATGGGTTTTCTGCAGAAATAAATGTTATTCAAATAATCCTATTCTCTAAAACAGGTATTATAAACTTAAAATAATAACTTTAAATCTCTCTCTCTCTTTAAATATATCTTGTATTCTACTTTCCATCCTGTATCTGGGCTCCAGCCCTGGAAGACAGGTCACAGAAATACTTCACCTGCTCTTCTAACGTAAGTCATATTTGTCCTGCTGAATAAAGCTGTAGCTTAAAAGTACATGAGAGCTGTGCACAGCATAAGCTGTACAAATGTTAGCACTTGGGTTCAGAGGCCTCTATTAAATTGGCCCGCATATATTTGCATGTGTATTTACTTAATTCCGTCCTTCTACCAAATACATTCAGTGTGTCAGGGGAATGTTTCTCTGGTTGACTTGCTGGCAGGTCAGCTGTATCAATTCTCACCTACCGATGGTGTTGCATCAATCTCTACCTGTTGCTGAAAACACTAAGAAGCTAAAATACTGTGTTTATAATAGAAAATTTAATTTAGTGATCTAGAAATAAATCCCTGAGCTTGATAGCTTAGCTATCCTAGTCTCTGTGCTTGTAGCTAGAACATATACAGCTATTTCTATAAGCTCTGTACTTGTTCTCCTTAATGATCAAAGAGTACAGCAATGTTCTATAATGCCATGAACTGATTTGATAATATGTTCATATAATACCTTTTTGTTCTGACAGTGCTGTAAGAAAGCTTTTGTAAGCCAATACCAAAGTAAGCCGAGACTATTCATTTTTATGTATCTGCCCTTTATAATTTTTGAAGGTCACATTTACCCTCTGGAAGGGTTTTATCCTTGTTATGGGAGGGAATCTTGTCAAAAACCACGCTCTGCAAGCAGGTACAAGTCAGTGTGGTTTAAAGAGAAATGGTGTGACATCCCCCTTTTACTCTATGATAGCCATAATGAACAATAATTTGACGAGCTTACCCTGGGAGGCTTGAAAAGACTATGCCAACCTTCATGTGATGGCTTTGGTGTGTCAGGATTCATCACCTGTGTCGCTTGGAGACAGTTTCTCTCAAGCTCGTAACGTCCATGGCTGGTTTCCATCCTTCACTGCCCTGCTGTGTGACTGACTGATCTCTCAGCCTCCTTCCAAAGGGGGCTGTTGGGGGAAAAAAAAAAAAACCCACACAAACCACCACGGTAATAATGGAATTGGAATAGAGAGGAACTGTGTACAACCTGGCAGCACCAGGCACTGCCAAGAACAACTATAGAATAAAAAAAGACAAGTCTGCTTACAAAGCCCCAGCTAATAGGAGGATTAGGAAACTCAGCTGCTGTCAGGTAGCGATTCCACAAGCAGAACTCTTACTCCAGGAGCCAAGCACCTTCTCTGGCAGATCCCAGCTTTTCTGGCCATGCAGGCAGAAAGAGGATGCTCACCCAGCCATGCCCTAGTAAAGTCCCTTTGGGGTCCAAAGTCCCTTTGGGGTCCACCTCAAGGCCATTCCCTATGCTCAGCATGCTCTGAGATGACCATTAAATAATTAAATACTAGTAATTTTTAATTTGACTATTGCCTCAATGCACCAAGGATTTAAAAGAAAAATTAACTTCTTGATCTTCTTGGTGTAATATTGCTTCTACAGACTCTTCAGCAGAGAATGGGGAAGCCTTGCCAGTATTATGAATATTGCTAAATGTTGCCTTTAATTGTGCAATGTTTTAGCACACAGAGGATGAAATTAATGAATCTGATGATAATGAAGGTATAACTGAACGAGATGAGCGTTATGCCTAGAGGCTAATCATCAAGTAATTCAAGTGAGGCTGCAATTAGAAGATGAAGATTTGTGTGATAACATTGTTTACTTTTATATAAACCAAAATCCAATACTTAATAAAGCAACAACAAATTTAGCTAGAGGAAAAGAAAGTATAAAGGGATTCCCTTCTTATCTTTCACAAGGCAGGTAGATTTAGTTAGCTGTATTTGCTGTTCAGCAAACCCTGACATTTCTGCAACCTGAAACAGAAGGAAATTTGCTGGAAACCCTTGGGGATGGTGGGGATTTGTCCAAGGCAGAAAAATGCACCATCTTTTTGGGTTGTATCATCCCTGGTGCAGGGTAGAGCAGGCAGCCATGGTGGAGAGCCCAGCCAGGAGCTGCTGGATCTTAGTCTTTAGCTACCTGTGACTTTTAGTGAAGCCAGAAAGGTTTCCATTGATGGTGACTTAACTCCAGCGCTCTGGAGTGAAGCACTGCAATTGCTGGCCTGCTTTCTGTATTCTCTGCTTGTATCCAGGAGCTTCATTAAGAAGCAGGACTTGGAAACAAAGACATTTTCTCTGTTATTGTCATTCACCCAACGTGCTCACTCACATGCAGGAGGAGGTTTTTGTTCCCAGTGTTACCTTTTGCTGGTTGATGGGCCAATGGCTCATCTGGCCTGTACTGGGGCAGTAGAATACATCTCGCCGCAGAGGAGAGGTAAATCCTGGAGGCTTTTTGAAGACTGGAGGAGATCCTTGGGGTTGGCAAATCCCACATTCTCAAGCTCTTCCTTGGCAGCTCCCTTGTTAGAAAGGCAAGGATAAAGAAGCAAATCCCCAGCTCCTGCTCCCTCCCCTTTGAGCCGGACTTGATGCTGTTCCTTTCTCCAGCCTTGCCAGCTGAGGTGTTAGGAGACTCCTCGCTGCCTGGAGAGCATCAGGGCAACCCTGGCCATTCAACTCTGGGTAATAGGTGGGTGCTCTTCTGCTGGTGGCTGTGCCATAAGCATCGAAGCCTGGCTTGCTGTAGTGATGCTCAGGGCAATGCTCCTGACTCAGGTACCCTCTGCAATGCGGGCTGGAGCTGAGGAGAATGAGGGTATGGGCAGGAGGGGTGAAAGTCATCCCTTGCAGGGTTGAGAAGATGTAGGTTCTAAGTTAAGAAGGTCCCCATAGAGGCTTTAAGGTGGATGGTGAGCATGGCCATCTTGCTAGATAGAGATCTGATACACCTAAAGAACAAGTGTTTTGTGAATTGGGGCATGTAACTAATGGCTGATGGAGCAGTAGGTAGTTGCACACAGTAGATGAAGGGATTTGACAAGGAAGCTGGATCCATATAGGCATCTCCTGGTTTTCTGCCCACCAGCACATCCAGCATTTAACAGCCGATCATCCAAAATACGCCAGGGGTTGTGAGGTCTTGTAGCGCCAGTCACCCTGGCAAAATGAATTGGGGAGGATGGAGGGAGAGAGCTGGAGGGGCCAGCTCGGTTTGGCTGGAGGAAGGGTGTGCTGACACACTGCAGGGAAAGAGGGAAGACCAGACTTCTATGAGATGGATAAACTTGGTACATTGGAGATAAAATTGGAAAAAAAAATAATGATGAGTGAAACATTTCTGGGTGATAGAAAGAAGGAATGAGAGAGATATGCAAAGTGATGCAAGAGATATGCTAACTTTCTCTGAAAGCAATCAAAAGCAAGGCAAGAGAGGAGATACCTGAAAGTAATGAGTTTGGGAGCAAAAGAGAATAAATTGAGTCATTTAACATAAAGATGGGAAGTAGCTGCCTTGGTGTGGGCTGTCCCTGGCAGCACGGTGGATGCAGGTTTGGTCCCTCAGCTGTGAATGAGGAAATCTGCACGCAGTTTCGATCTCTAAAAGCTCACACTTCAGCTAATTTCACAGTGCTGGAAGAACCATTTAGAGTTTAATAGAAATACCGTTCTGAAGGCTGAGAGTCCGGAGAAGAGGCGTAGGTTTGGAATAGAGTCACCATTCTTGTAACACCGAGTTAGTCAAGGATTATTTTGGCTATTAAAGGAGACTGAAACTGTCAGGAGACTGAGGTGGTTTTTTTTCCCACCACAAGATGGCATCAATTATGCAGTGAAGGGAGGAGAGCTTGCAAAAGGGCCTCAGATTGGAGACGGGAGTGGATTTAAAATAAAAACAACATTTTAAAATTAATAGCAGACTGGTACGAAACAAGCATTTGTCACACGAGTCTCTCTTAGAAAATTGTATTATTGGAGACCTTATTTTGGATGCATAAAATGAAATTACTGCTCAGCAGATTAGCTGCTGCGGCTGCTGATTGCAATACTACTGTCATGAACAAAATTTTGCTTGCAAATGCTTGTCTGGTGTTTGTGCATACCAGATCTGAGCGGGTTTATGTTCCCTGGTAGGCCTCCTAAAGCTACAGTTGTTCACTGTGAGTTAACAGCAATATTTACCCTTGTCTAATACTCATCTAATGTGTTGCTAAAGGTCTTTATTGCAGCAAAAATCTACCTAAATGCTCATGCTGGCTCATAAATCTCCGTGAGCCATCGCCAGCTGGCCCGAGATTTATATTAACTCAGATCACTTTACAGTCACTATTGCAAATCTAGTAGTAATCTACTAGTAATCTTAAAATACCTTGGTACTTCTCAGTCTTCTCTTTTCAAATATGTCAGAGTTGTGATATTCTAGTTGATTTTTTTTTTTTCCCCTTTTTGGTTAGAATGGTTTCTGAAATCCTGTGCTGTAGTTTATATTTGTGATATTTTCTAAGAAGAGGAAGAGACTCTTTATGGTATTCCAGTATGGCCACACTCCTGTATAAAGAGCTAAACAAAAAAAATCTCATTCCTTCTTCTCTTAATGATTTATATCTCCCTTTTTTGCTGATTTGGGTTAAAAAGCAAAATTTATCAAAATGTCATGCTAGTGACTGCAACTTATGATGTCACAAGATTATGGCAAGGCATTTTGAGATTTATCAAGTACAAATCATAGGTTCCCTTCTCTTGTGTTTTAGACCTTAGAGGTGCCAAAGGCTTAGATCTTTCAGCTGTTGTGTGCATTGCTTTGGCTTTCATAGCACTCGAAGAATTCATGTTCTGTTTTCTTGGTTTTGGGAAAAGATCATGGGCTTTAATGTCTTTTCTGTGTGCTTATAGTAGAATGGGAGTAGAAGATCATGAATTATCTTAGAACCATAGAATCGTTTGAGTTGGAAGGGACCTTAAAGATCATAGAGTTCCAACTCTAGATATTGCTTGACTTGATATATCTTTTCAGCATGGCTGATGCTGGGGAGTAAAACAAGATTAGGCTGACACAGAGTTGAAGAAGAGCTCTTTCAAAACATACCCACACCATTATACACTGACTCCTCAAATTTTATCTGGATAGGGTCTGGCAAAATTTCACTTCAAAATAGCCAGGAGGTGGTTGTTTCCACAGAACAGCCTTGATGGCCTGCTAATGCAGTAGGTAATTATATTTGCACTGTGAGAACCAACCCAATACTGGGGCACTGGGGGCGATTTCATGCTATTCTTGCAATATATTAATTCTTCATCACTTTGCACCAAAAGTCAAGGGAGGATCAAAGCAGTGACCATGCAGTAACCCTCACCCTTTCTCCACCAGGATTTGCTTAGTTGTGCCGCAATGGGCATCGTGGAGCAAAGGTGTCACCTGCATTTCTCTGTGATGAACTGTGTACATTGCTGAGTTCTGGTTATCCTAAATCATTACCAAATACTCTTGGCTTTGCCTCTTAAACTGGCAGGACAGGGCTGTGCCATGCTGAGGAAAACCAGGCTGGTTGAACCCAGACTTGTCTCTTGCAGCACAAGGGTTGGGCTGTTACTGTCTATTTTTCTGCAGAATTTGAGGGGGAATTACAGTGATGGTGGCCTTTTCTAATTCTGCAGTTGTAAATTCCCCATGATCCTTTCTGTGTCTAAATATGCTGGCCAGTAGCATTTTCTTGAGAGAAGAAAATGCTCATTTCTGGTGTCTGTTACCTTCCTTCCTGCAAGAAAAGTTTCTCTTAATTTCTTTGAAATGCCCCAGGAGGTAAGTTTAGTCTTTTGATCTCAGAAATGTTTGACAACTCATGTTACCAGCCTTTTGTTTGAAATATGCTGGAAATAGTCCTATTATTTTGTCTTCAATTCTACCTTCCTTTCATAGTCTATTTTAACTTCTGAATCATGTAGATGTAGCGTATCATTATACAATTTTCTCTCTGCATGTCCACTTAAGGCTTTTTACCCTTCTTAGTTCAAGGAGCTTTTTAATCAATCCTCCATCAATTTATTTTAAACACTTTTTTTCCCTCTACATTTTTTTTTTTTTAGAAGAAAAGGAGATAAAAAAATAAAAAGGCAAATGATACAATTGCAAACTTGGTTCTTTTGGCATCAAAGCTCTGGCATCTTTGACTGAAAACCCACAGGACTCTGGAGTCTGGTGTATGACAGCAACACCTCCAGCAGCTCTGCACATTTGCATTCACAGCAGTATAATAACTGTTTTAGAAACAGTCTGGGGGGAAATTCTGCTTTAATTTTTGCAGAAGTACTACTGCCCTGCCCTTGGACAGCTAGTGCACAGCTTTATGTTTCATGGCATGACAGCTCACTCTGGTTTTAGTGTAATCCTTTACTCGTGGCTGTAGTGAAGCCAGTGCAAAGGCTTGTGTGGCTGTAGGTGTCCCTCCTGGTTAAGAAGCAGCTGATGGAGAAAGATCTTTCAAAATGTACCACTCATTGTCTGTCAGTATAGAGCTCGTGTTTTCACCTGCCAATCCCCTGTGCCATGAAATATATGTTCATATTAACTTAATAAAATTCCTGTATTGGGACTGAGTGTGGTATGAAGCAGGGCAGGCAATCTGGCCCTTCTTTCTTTCAACACTTGGCTTTTTTTTTTTTTTTTAACTTCACTTTATATAGCTATACCCTCATACATAATGTATTCCTGAAAATGTATTCAGTTTTGAGCTGTCTGAACATGGTCCCCTGAGTTAGAATTGAATCAATGTTACTTACAACCTAATGGGTTGGTCCCCCTGTGCAGAAGATGCTGGGGTACGGGAATGAATCTGCTCTAGGCTTGGGCAACTGAATCAGCACTTCCAAAGTAGTGGGGAGGACTTCTGGAAGTGTTTCTGGGCTTCAGAAAAGGAAGAGAAGAACATTGTCAAGCTTGGACAATGCACTCACAGCACTGTCATGTGCAGAGAAAGAAAAGAGATGTTTGGATGCCAAGGGAGAGAATCCAGGGGCAGAATCCAAACGGGTTAGAAGTTCAGGTTTGACATCAGCGGAACTGCTTGGAGCCACTTCTCTAGAAATGAAAGAAAATTAGCTGAAATTCTAAGTATTCAAACTCAAATGTTATTGAAGCTCAGTTGGATTTGGATAGAAGTTTCACGGGCTGGCACATTTCTACAGAGTGGTGTTTGCGTTACAATCTCGTATTCAGTGACCATCACCTGCAGTCCTTATAAGGTGCTCTGTTCTGAGCTATTTGTTCATAATCAAAAAGAGACAAAGTCTTCCTTTAACACACTTACAGCCAGGGGTTTTATGTTACGCAGTTTTGTACCCTCCTGCTGCTTTTTGGGGAAGAAACACACCGGGTGTGATGAGAGTTGCATGCGCAGGACTGGCACCATGGTCACCAAGAAGCTCACCCAGAGTCTTCTCTAGAAACTGGAGAGAAACTAATAGATCCTTCTCTGCTAACCCTTCACTAGCACCCTCTTTTGCCAAAGACTGTGTTACTTGGTTAGAATTGCTGTGATGTTTTTCTCTGTTGCTGCATGGGGAAGGAAAGCTCTTAATCAAACAAGGGGACGTTTCCTTGTTAATCAACAAGGGGCTTGGTCAATCTCTAAATTCTTGGAACTGACTTTAAAGGGAGTGATAGGCATATGTTTGTGATCACTTTATGCCAAGCGTTATTTTGTAATGGGATTGTTGGCAGTAGCTGTTGTTGGGAATTTTCCCTGGATTAATTTAAACCGAGAGTCATCAAATTAAATTCAACTAAAGGATGAGGCACTCTGAGTTCAGTAACCTTCTTCTGCTCCCAGTCCTACATATAACGCGGGTCTCTGAGGCCCTTGGCCAGCAGCCGTGCTCCAGGCTCGGCAAAGTTTTCTCTTTTTGTGAGAACAAAAGCTGTAGTGAGCCCAGAGCGCTCCCCTCGGACTGGCAGCACGCACAGAACAGGCAACAGATGCTGGTATTTTTTGTAAACCCAAAACCTAATTATACTTGGAGCAGTCCCACAGGTCTGAAAAAAACCCAAACCTCAACCTGATTTATGGATTCCAGTCATCACTGCTGGGGTTTAAAGCAGCAGAATCTTTTATTTTATTTTTTTTTTCCCAGTGATACTCCCTCTCCTCGAGCTCAGGAAAGCAGGCAGGAAATCTACCTGAGCGGGAAGGATGGTGCTTTTGCTGCACGCTGGGGCTCTCCACGTCACCAGTGGGAAGGTGAATCCTCACTGGGGCACGAAGTGGGAAACCTGGCGTTTAGCAGACAAGCAGGTGTGGTCCCAACAGCTTCACTTAGTAAGTGTTTTGGGCTGATAAACTGATTCTGAAGTGTCTTTAAGGATATCTGTCATATTACAATGTCAGAATCCGCTGTGAATCACCACAGCTTATTATTTTTGCTGTTTCCTAGCGGGTATTTCTTGTTTTTGTTTATATTGAACAGATACTTTATTCTTATCACAGTATCTGCCCTGCAAGCCTGGATAGCCAGAGAGACTTGAACCTTTTCTTATGCAGGCTTCCAGGGACTCGGAGCCAAAACTATGAAAACTGCCTTTCAAGAAAACATAAGTTATAAAGTGAGTAACAATCTTTCCCCATCAGGATACAAGTTGTACATGCCTGAAGCAGGAGAAAAACCATATAGAAAAGAGGGGAGGCACTTCCCAGTGCCTTGAGAGGGCTCACTGGCTCTGAGTTTCCAGTTCAACTGGACTAACAGCCCAGGGCAGATTTTGGACATCAGATTTCATTTTACGTGTGAAAGGCTACTAATAGATTCTGTTTTGTGTATGGAGGCTAAAAGATTTATATTGTGTGGGCTCTGCTTGTAGATGATGAAGAGAGATTACAACCAGTAGAAAAGTTCATTTGAATTGTACTTGCTAAACGTATCAGCAATACATAGAAAGTAAAATAGTCCCTTTTGGGTCGAGGTTGGGTTAAAGGAATGTGGAAATAGAGGTCCCTGGGATAGCTGGGAGATGTCCCTGTGTACTGGGAAGGTCTGCAAAGCATCAGGATGGCATGGGCACTTCCTTCAGCTCAGGGTGGACCTGGAGACCTGAAAATATGAGGCTTTTGACATGAGGTCTTTTGGCAGAAGCATCTCTCCACTTCCTTTGAAGAGGTTGAGGCCCTTGAGAGTTGAAGTCTCACTAGAAGATGTAACTGAGGCAGGGACTTAGATTTCAGAGGGTAACAGCAGTTTGTAGAGAGGTGATCTCTGGCTGGAGTTAATAGACACTCCATGATGATTATGAATCCCCTCAAACAAGGCACTTGTTTGCTCAGGAAAGCTCTGTATGTGTGGGTATGTCCATAGTAGTATTGCAGTTTGGATGACAGTGTGTTTATTTGAAGTGAATCCTCTGGTTGTCTCCACATCTCATGCCTTGGTTTGCATTGCAGAGACATCTCTGAGTGTACAGAGCAGATTCCCTTCAGACAAACCCAACTGGAGTGTGTAGCTGGAATATGCTCCTAACCTAACATGCATTCAGACAAGAGCTAGTCTGAAGCAAACCCCTGTAACATGTGCAGTTTGGCCGTTGGCCCCAGCACCAGCTGCCCTGTGCTGCACATCCCATTGTAGAGCACCACATTAGGAATAGCCTTGGCACAGCTGTAGGAAAGCTAATGCTGAGACAACAGTTGGACAAAGCAGGATCAGTCATTTTAGTACCCTGGCATGACTTGTTACAGCCGAGTCCCTCCAGCAAATCCTTAAGATTTCCAGCAGCTATAAGCTTTTTATAGCAAATCAGATTTTTGTACCCATCTGGTTGACTGGTTATAAACATACATCTCTCAAGTTGGCTTGTTGTGTTTGGTTGGTATTAAAAAGCAAAGCCACAATGTGCAGTGGAGTATTCATCTGTATCTGCTTTTGATGACTTATTCCTCTTGCAAATGAACACAAATAACCAGGAGAATTGGTTTGCATGTGAAATCCCAAAGACAAAAGGAAAGACTCAAGCACAACAAAGCAACAGGTTGGCACGTTGAAACCATCAAAGCAGGCTGACTGTGAATGCTGCTCCGAGTCAAGCATTCTGGTACAATAAAGAGCTCGTGGGAAATTGATAGTGAGTTGTCTGGTTTCTAGGGGTGCCAGGCATCTACTGGCTTTGTCAGGGTGACGTGCTTGACTTTCAGCATCTGTATTCAAAAGTATTGATCTGGGCCTTCAGTATAAGCCTTCACTGAGGGATAAGCAACACTAATTAATTTTCCTCCTTGCCTCTGAATCTAGCTAATTTAAGAAATGTCTTATTGATTGTGATTTTGGCAAGTTAAATTTATGTTTTGTGTGCTGTGAACATAAAGAGAACAGTTTGCCATTAAGGGCTGCGGTCAGTGGTGGCATGTTGCCACTTACTCAGTATGAGAAAAGAGGATGCTCTACTTACTGCTCCCTCTTACTTGGAGGTTGACATTTCTATTCCTTGGTGTAGGTATTTTGGATTAATGCAATGATTACAACTACAAAGACTCTGAAATGTTTTTGCCTTTAAAATCTAGCAGCATAGCTACAAGTCCCATCAGATTAAGGAGAACTCGGCACTGGTCCAAGATATAGCCCAGACATAGACATAGAGTATAGACATAGCCCAGAACAGATTTATGGAACACCATGGGACCTAGTTGTAAAACTACAAATTTCTCCAATTTAAGCTACAGAAAGGATACATCTGTCTTTGACTGGTGCAGTGCAAGTGTGAAAGAACCTGGCTTTGGTTTGCTGTTGCTTGGCCACTCTACGTGACCAGCCTTTGGGGTGATAGTTGGTGCTAACCTTTCCTCTAGCATTTGTATGATTTTGGGACATTTGAAGTAGGGAAACTCTGATGCTCCGATACAACTTATTGTAAGAACATCATTTGCATGGGGTAATAAAATCAATTGAATGAACAATTCATGTTTAAACCTCTGTCCTGCCCACCCCCATGCCATCCACCTCAGTGTATGAGGGAAATTTGGAGGGATTCAACCCAAATGTGGTCTGGAAGTGTACAGCTTCTGGCTAGCTGACAGCAGCTGTGCTTTAAGACTCATCACCTGTAGGATGTAAAACGCCAGAGAGAAAGAGAGAGAGAGAGAAACTGCCACATATAATGTGAAATCTTTGAAGGGGGAATACGCTTTGCAGTATAGATGACTCTTTCCAGGAGCCTTTCAGACTGCTTGGCAGTTATGAGCTTTTTATAGCAAGTCAAATTTCTTCACCCATCTGCTTGTCTGCTTATGAAAATGTATCCCTCTGGTGCACTTGTTACATTTCATTACTGTTAAATAAAATAAAAAGTCAACATACCTTGCCCACTGGTTTAGTCATCTGTATCTGCTTTTGATGAACTGCATCTCCTATAAAATGAACACAGATGCTCTGGACATAAATATCACCCCCTGTTACAGCTTCCAGGCCTCTAATAACAAAATCAACTTCATTAATGATGAGTATAAAGGTAATGCACACCAAACAAAACAGCTGCACTGGGAAGCTTTCCAAGTGGAAATGTGATGGATACGTGATGCAGATGTTGTCTTTCATGAACAATTAAATTTCCCTCGATTACGCTCTCTTGAGAAGGAAAAATAGAAAAGGAAGCAGTATTATTAATAGTCAGCTTTGCTTCTGACTGCTTAAGTGCCTTTACTAAGATAAGATTCAGTAAAAGAAGTCAATAAAAACATACGAATGGAAGTGTTAGATAGAAATTTGCTTAGGCCTGAGACATTCTATATATCACGTAAATCTCACACCATAGCAATCATCTGCAATGCTTTTGGGTTGATCCTCTCCTCGCAGGAGACAGAGGAGCACAGTGGCCATGATCTCTAGGGACAGCCTCAATAGCTTGCTCTGATTTTGTCTTGTGGTCTTTAAGGTCTTAAAAGCTAAGAATGCATTTTATTGTGCTGTGTGCAAACAGCCAACCCCCAGTGGGAAAGTTAATTAAAAAGGCCAATGCATCATATTACCAATCATCTAAGTAGTGCTCGGTGCTCTCTGATCTATGGCCTCCTGAACATAATTCAGCCTGTATTGATGCAGGTGCATACAGACAGTAAGACTTGTAAGATGCTCTTAGTCATAGGTTCATAAAATACAAACACTTGTAGTAAAGAGAGAAATGTCTAGTGTTTAGCCCAATACCTTGCCAAAGAATAAGATACAGCTAATGAAGCTGTGCCTTAGATTAAATACTAATCCCTTCCCCTTTCCTTTCTCTGTTCTGTTTCCCCGTATCTAATTATTTTCAAGTTTCCAGGTCCACTTGCTTGAGGTTAAAAGGGCTCAATTTAATTCTGTTTTTCTTTCTGTACCTTTTCATCATCTTAATGGTTTTTCTTTTTCTTTTCCTTCCTTTGCTAGCATTTTCTTAGCTGGTTGGTGACTAAAGTGGATGGTTAAGAACAGATTTTACAGCTTATATGTAGGCACCAATATCCACTCACACTGGCTTCAAATCCCACTTTAGGTGAGCCTGTTCTGCCTCCCTACACTTCCTCGTCATCTTATTTGGGAACAGTGTCCTCTCCATCCGAAGCTGGTTTGCAGCTAAGCAGCTGCCGCAATTCTGGGGCAAGTAGAATGTTTCCTGTGGGGATTTAATTTAAAAAGCATAGTGGTTTTCCTTCAGTATGATGAGCAAGTAGAGGGGATACTGCACGAATGCAAGATGATACCATATATTCCTCATTTTGCAAGGAAAATTGCCTGTGCATGGTCTACTCATCTGGATGCTTCTTGTGGGACACGGAGTTTTATTTAGCTGGGTTTAGTCTGAAGTTCTTAGCAAAGGCTGTGGGCAGCAGCATGCACCTTAAAACCAGTTAGCACTAAAAGTCAGTATTGCTGTACGTAAATGTACACGCCCTCCCCAAACAAACACCCATTTTTCCTATAAATATAAAGATTGGAGCCATGGTCTCTTCATAAGCAGCTGATGCCACAGCCCTGCTCCGTGATGTATTCTGGTACAGTAACTCTGCAGGGGGTGTCTTAGAAAGCTATGGCTGTGCTCTATCTGTTTATTTATAGGATCAAGATTAATGTAGTGTGGATGAGAAACGTGTTTATTTATAGGATTGTGACTAATGTAGTGTGTGCATTCTACATCAGTAAACATTAATGAATATTTCTCTGCATGAGGCTGTATGAGTGACTCGGCTATTGCATTGTTCCCACACCAGAAAGCTGGGTGCTGCAGCCCTGCAGAGGTAGTTCTGGCTCCATCACAGGACCCCACGAAGGCCAGAAGCCAGTGTTTCCATAGTGAATAGCAACTTGGGGTACCGAAATGTTTATTGGGATTAGTCAGGGGTGACATTAAACCTGTGGGATGGCACGGATAGTACAGAATGTAGTACCCTTCAGACTTAAGATATTTCGAAGTGCTCGATAAGTAATTGAAATCCTGGGTGTTTGGGATCTATGATAGTAGTGATACCAGTTATTAAGAAATAGAAAGCAGTGTACAATCTGAAAGAAACCCCAGTAACAATGATAACTTAGCAACCACCACCAAGACGTAACCCACTTGCTCTGCCTCACCCCAGTCCTTGCTGTGTTTGCCTGTGTGCAGCAGGTGACCAGCATCCTCTGTGCTGTGTGTGCAGAGCCCAAAGGGATGACAGACCAAGATTTCACTATCTTCTTTAGGCTTAAAGATCCTACTGGTGGATCTTCACCTTTGAGGGTCTTGACGCACTTGCTCGCTCACCAAGCTGGTGAGGGGTCTGGAGAAGAAGTCGTATGAGGAGAGGCTGAGGCATCTGGGCATGTTTAGTTTGGAGAAGAGGAGGTCAAGCCCTCTACAACTACCTGAAAGGAGGTTGTAGAGAGGTGGCTTTCGGCCTCTTCTCCCAAGTGAATAATGACAGGACCAGAGGAAATGGTCTAAAGTTGCAGAAGGGGAGGTTTAGATTAGATATTAGGAAGAATTATTTTACTGAGAGAGTGGTCAGGTACTGGAACAGGCTGCCCAGGGAGGTGGTGGAATCGCCATCCCTGGAGGTATTTAAGAAACATGTAGATGTGGCATTTCACGACATGCTCTAGTGCCCAAGATCGTTGGGGTGGGTGGGTTTTTTTGTTTTAGGGCTCTGTGTGTGTGTGTTTATGTTTATGGTTGGACTCGATCTCAAAGGTCCCTTCCAACCATGAAGATTTTGTGACTCTGTGAGTGCGTGTAACCTCTTTGGTGGAGTAAGGAATTGAAATATGAACTGTAAGGACCACCTTGGGATTGTGGTATTTCTGTTTTTAACTATCTGCTGCTTTTGTTGTAACCAACCTGCTTTGCCTTTTGTGTGCTTACTTTTAGACCTGCAGTGTACCTAAAACTTGCTGTGCTGGGATGTGTTTCCATAGGATGTGTTGAGGCTGCAGGCAAAGAGTATCTGTCCTTTGCCTTGGGAAATCAAGAATGATATGGGGTTGGAAGGGACCTCTGGAGATCATCTAGTCCAGTCCCCAGGGTTTGGGAGGAATGAGACTAGTCACCTCCTCCTTTGGAGATCTGTAAAGTTTTCCCTCAAACCCTTCCTGCAATTCCTCTCTAGGTACATCTTTGTATGCATTCCCCAAGCTCTTGTTCTTTGGCACATTTAGCTATGAAAGACTATCAAAAAGCCAACACAAAAATCTGTTCAAAAAGTCAAAACGAGTGCTCAATGATGTGTGAAAAATAGCCACAATTTAATAGGCAAAGAAAACACATCATGAGATATATTCAGGCAATGAGCTTTTCATGCAGGTGCTTTCTAGTCTGTTGGAAGAACAAGTAGAAATTAGTAAACTCTTTGGATCTGAATCCTGCCTGTAGAGGTTACATTTGTTGGTGCAAGAAGCCAAAATGAAGGAAAACAGCAATGTTTGTCCTTTATGGTCTTTATGATACACTGGACTTTTTTCAATCTTCCCTGAGAAGGATGGCCAGAGCCACCAGCTTTTGGGGGATTTTTATTTCAGTGCAGATGAACATGGCATGGCTTGCCACAGCTCAGTGTAATGCCACTGTTAGCTGAGCTAGATCGTGCCTGTAGACCTGGTTGTGCCAAGTTTTACAGCATCTCCATTTTACACTGAAGCCTTGGCAATGCAGGATAAAGAAATGACAGACAATCCAGAGCACCGAAATGGAATTTGAATAAAACACCATAGAGCACCGTCGCGTTCCTCTACTTGCATCAGAGCCACTCGGCAGCGATGAGACATGAAGGGCTCATCCCCAACGATGTCCCTCTCAGCTCTGCACCCCCCTGTTATCGCTGTGCAATGCGAATGCCTGTGCAGGATGGCACATGAGGGCTCCCAGGCAGGAACTGCTGTCGGAGCTCTTCCGTGGCTTGTTTTTCACCCTGACAGCTCCCCTTCCAGCCGCCCTACACGTTTAAATTCCTCAAACGGTTTTATGCGCAGCTCCTGTGAATTCATCGAAATGCAGGAGCACCTCTGCTCACCTTCCCTGTCTGCTTCGGGCTGTCGCACAGGATGCAGTAATGGCATAAAATACGCTGACAATCCTGCCTCCCAACCGCGCCGGCGCGGGGGATGAGCGAGCTTTCCCACTATCACTTTCCTGCACTCGCTGCTCTGCCTGCACAGATGGAGGAAGGGAAAAGAGAGGGCAATAGGGTCTGATCTTGAGAGTACAGGGCAGGGGCACCTTCTATATTTGAAGTACTCAACTGACCTTTTTTTGTATCAAATATTGGCTGTGGGAACCCTGCCAGATCCTCTCCGGCTGAGAGTGAGAAGCATCTTTGGTTGTAACTTGTATGTTATCTTGGGGTATGGTCTGCAAAAGCATCTGGCTGGCAGATGCAGCCTGGGATGGTGGATGTGTCCTCTGTGTATCCTCTCGAGGAGACTTTGAGCAATACCTTGCTCTGTCCCATTCCTGCCTTTTCCTTGCTCCCTCTCAACTTGTTGCATCCTTGCTAAGCTCTCCCAGGTGTGAAATTGTGAAGGAGTCTGCTCTGCAGCAGGTTCTCTCGATACGACCTTTCTCGTGAGCTTTGGGGTTGTAAAGGGAATGGATTGTGCTGGGAAAGTAGTTCTGGTCTCTGGCCACAATTTGGGAAATAAGACAGAGAGCTTCCTGCAGGCGACTTTATTAGATAACCTGGCAAGAACAAAAGCTGCCAGCCAGGGAACGTGCTGCTTCAGAGCCCCAAAAGAACTTCTTCCCAGGGTTCTGTGTAACGTCACCATGCTTCATTATTCCCTATTAATATTTTATCAAGCAGAAAAAGAAAGTTTCCCTTTGAAGTTATACACTAGTAAATCAGCTTCTTATTATGGCATTAAAATAGTAACAGTTTTGCTTGGGGGAAAGGGAGGCAGATAGCCCAGCTACAAATACTGTATTGAAGCAGTTAATAACTTTAGGAGTAAGCAAGTGCTACAAACTAAAAATTTACTTTCTGTGGCCCCTAAAGCTGAACCTGCAACAGCCCTGATCTTGTTAGTTCGTTCTTTCATCCTTCCTGAGCCTAATGCAAACCCTTGAGGGGGCTCTTCAGGGCTAGCTGGTACCAAGTACTAAGGTAGCATAAAAAAAAGAACATTTTAAGGATAATGTGCTGGGCTAGCTGGGAAGAGAGACAGAAACACACTGGGCATAGACCTAACTTTTTCTATCAATTACTGAAATACAGGGAAAATGTGTATATATCTTTATTGTGTGGTTACAGCTGGCCAGGCTAAAAGCTTGTCTGGGAAAAAAAATCTCTTTCCTAGTGGACACTAAAGAAAGCACTTTGTCTGGCAAGTATAATCAAAACTGACCATCACACAGTGTTGTGAAGATGAAAAGTGCTGTAAATGTGTCACTACCTGTTATGTGGTTTATATGAGAGATTTGCAGCCATCAAGAGAAGCTGCCCATAGGGAGTACAGTGGGAATTTGGGAAAGGGGATTGTACTTACAAGAGGATTGGACATACGGATCCCGGTGTAATCCTTCCCACGAAGCACTCTTTGGAAATCTGTTATCAGTGGCAGGACAGTACAATCTAAATACAGACCCATTTGATCTGCAGGGTTATCTCTATTTCCAGGACCAAAATAGGTCTCAGCAGGACACTTCAGCTGTAATGGCACAGAGGGAGCCAGGGAACCCCTTTGCTCTCCGGGTCAGTGCAAACACCGTTACGGAGCAAAAGTCCGATGCATTTGCTTGAGTAGGCAGGAAAAAATAAATGTAGAAGCTTTTACTAAAAACTAGTTGACCAAACAGTGTTTTGCAATGACATCTCTCTGATGGGTTTTACTGAAAAGAAAACTTCATGCTGATCAGCTGATGGCAGGTTTAATTCCATCTCCTTTTCCTGTGGGAGGCCTTGTCTGTCCCATTTCATTATCACTTTGCAATTTGTTTATTTGGGAAGGACTTTGTTTGTTTGTTTGTTTGATTGATTGTTTGTCGGGTTTTTTTAACTGTGTGTTTACACAGCGACTGGCATAACCTCAAGCGGGTCTGTCAATAATGACTATCTCAGAAATTGCTAATGAAGAGAGATCCTGTGCAGGCACGGGAAAGTGCCTGGGTGGGTTTCTCAGACCTGATGCTCTTCCTTGCCAAAGCTCCTGCCTTTTCCAGCCCAGGTGAGATACCTGCTCTTTCCTGGCTGTCCCTAACATTGCTCTGAGAAGAAAAAACCATGTCATGATGCTAATTGCATATGTATCTTCAAAGGTGTCTAAAGTTTAGAGCTGAAAGCTTGCTGTGTCTTATCCTTCATTTTATCTAGCTAATGTTTTATCCTTAACAAAACCGAAGTGAACAAGGTAATCCTTTAAGTTAATAAGTGAAGAAATCAATAATACTAGTAGTAGATACTGTGATTTTCATTCTGCTTTGAAATTTGGCTTAGCAAAGTGTATACCTTCAGCTCCTCTGCTAGAAAATGGCCAGAAGATCCTCTTTGAAGTGATGGGCTCTTTTATGTTTTTTTTATCTGTTAATAGTATTTGTAATCTAATGGAGAACAACTTTCCAAATCTGTTTGAAATATTTCCAAGCTGCTTATCATGATGTATCATTATAATCCAGCACTAATTCACATTAGGCAAGGGCTGGATTTCAATTAATAGTCACAATACTTAAGTTTATTTAGCTAAACCATTGGTAGGGCATTCATAAAATTAGCATGCAGTTGCATCAGTTTCTTCTACATTCCCTTGTGACTTTGGAACAATTTTGTAAATTATGCACAAAAATGAGAATTTTTTTGTTGTTGGTTGGTGTTTTTCTTTTTTTTTTTGGTTATTTTTCTTCAGAACCCCCCTGGATTTAAGCTAAAAAAAAGCACATACTTCCAAATCTTCCTCTATTGCCTTTTCAAACCCTGACAGACAGGAAGAGCATGAAATCCCAGTCCCAGCACTGTCTTACAAGTTGGCCAGACTTGCCCTGGTGGTAACAAACCCAAGATAGGGAAAAGTGACAACGTGGAGATCAGAAAGTGCATTTCACAACGTGCCATTGGGCTGAGTTCAAAGCGATTCTTTTTACCATTTCATCCTTTAAATTACTTGAACAGGATTCACTCATTCTCCTGGCATTTCTGTGCATATTGCACAAGTGCCCCGCAGTACAAAACACAAATAAACATCAAAGCAGGGAAAATAATTTGACTTCCTCATCTTTTTGGATGTGTCATTTTAAAAATATATATATAATTCCTGAAGTAGCCTCTGGCTCATATTAAAGCACAAGCATTTGAAATACAGCAACAGGGGTTTATCTTCCTGGGAAAAAAAGGAAACTTCTGAAGTGACGGGATCGGATCCTAAAGGCTGATAAACATAATAAGAGTGGAGGCCTCCCTTCATCAGAACAAGTCTAAGCTAAAACTGAAATTTTTCCTACTTTTACTGTTTTCCTTCTGCTCTCTGCTCTGGGGCAGGACCTTAATGGTCCCCTGGGGAACGGGTGGATGAGAAGGAGACCAGAAGCACCTATAGGTCCTCTGTAGTTGTTGACCTCTTCGTCTCTTGGTCCTTTCCCTGTTTCACACACTCTAATTTTAGATGGTATCTCTATGTCCCACCAGCAGCTGCTGTAGGATCTGGCCAATGTTGGTTACTTCAGGGTATTCATGGCTTGGCAACTGGAAGCAATGGAACAACAGGAAATCACAGAATCACCTAGGTTGGAAGGGACCTTCTAAGATCATCTAGTCCAACCAAAAAATCAACCAACCAAACAAAAAAAAAACCCAAACCACACAAACGACACCACACCCAAAACAACACTAATCTACTACTAATCCACATCCCCAAGCACTATGTCAACTTGTCTCTTGAACACCTCCAGGGATGGTGCCTCAACCACCCCTCTGGGCAGCCCATTCCAATGCCTGACAACCCTTTCAGTAAAGAAATATTTCCTAATATCTAACCTGAACCTCCCCTGGTGTAACTTGAAGCCATTACCCCTTGTCCTATCATCTGTGACCTGGGAGAAGAGACCGACCCCCACCTCTCTACACCCTCCTTTCAGGGAGTTGTAGAGAGCGAGAAGGTCTCCCCTCAGCCTCCTCCAGACTGAACAATGCAGCTCCCTCAGACTCTCCTCATAAGGCTTGTGCTCCAGACCCCTCACCAGCTTCGTTGCCCTTCTCTGGACCTGCTCCAGCACCTCAATGTCTTTCTTGTGGTTGGGGGCCCAAAACGACACAGTACTCGAGGTGAGGTCTCACCAGTGCCCAGTACAGGGGGATGATCACCTCTCGGATCCTACTCACCACAATGTTCCTGCTACAGGCCAGGATGCTGTTGGTCTTCTTGGCCACCTGGGCACACTGCTGGCTCATGTTCAGCTGACAGTTGACCAACACCCCCAGGTCCTTTTCTGCCAGGCAGCTCCAGCCATTCTTCCCCAAGCCTGTAGCGCTGCAGGGGGTTGGTGTGACCCAAGTGCAAGACCCAGCACTTGGCCTTATTGAACCTCGTCCAGTTGGTCTCAGCCAATCCATCCGTCCTATCCAGATCCCCCTCTACCCCGTATTTTTATGGAAACTGCTACATGTAGGCTGGCATTTATATGATGCTTTTAAAAGAAATCATCAAGGAAAATTGGAAAAAACGTGTGCCCTCCTGTGTTGGGTGGGTGTGAGGGTTCAGGGCAGGGCTGGGAGCAGGGGTGAGTGCTGCAGGGCTCTTCCAGCCTTCCTTCTCACCAGGAGCACCACCAATTAACCTGCTCACTCTTGCTCCTGGCATTATTAAGAGGGGTCGAGATGTGCAGGGGTGGTTACCGTGCATTTACATGCTGCAGGAGAAATGGAGAGCATTAGGTCCTGTGCTGCACACCAGGGTGCCCAGATCAGATATTGGGTAATTGCTGAGAAAAAGGGACTTTTGGGAAGCTTTCTCTTGGAGCCACGGAGCTGTGTAGTGAAGCTGGCAATCTGCTGCTGAGGTTGCTTCTTGCCTTTGGGCACATTCAGTCTGTGTTTGTGTTTCCCTGACACTACTCAGCCCTATGTACTTCGCTGCATTTGCTTCGTATTTTAGGGTTGTGAGTGTGAGAGAGAATCCGAGTGTCTGGGAAACCTCTGATGTCTGCTTATCCAGAACACACCTCGCCCCTTGCTCCTTCTTGTGTGTCCCTGCCAGCCTGCTTTGGAGCCTCTTAATGGGGAGGGATGAGCCTGGGACTGACCCTGCCGGACGTCAGCGCTTGAGTGGAGATGAGATGTGGCACCCTGTCAGTCCCCAGCTTACCCTGGGCTAACCCGGGCTGGCTGCAGCAGGACCAAAGCCTCCCGCTCGCTCTCAGCCAGGCGACGGTGTCAGCATGAGAGCTGCTGCTTCAGCATCCCCTCGGATCCCCTCGCTCAGCGGCCATCATGTTTGGCTAATGCTGCTCAGGGACACGTGTCTGCTTGCCTATCACTTCTGGTCATCAGCAAAGTGACACCCTGAAAGCCCACTGCTCTCCCTCAAGGGCACCTTGAGAAGCTGAGCCCCTTCAGGCACTCGGTGAGCCGTCGCTCTCCTCGCAATCCCATTTTTGCAGAGGTTTGGGCTGTGTCCTTCTGTGGAAGGGCACCACAGACCCGACCCCAGGATCTGATCTCCGCTGGCTCACACATATCACCCCCTTCAACCCAAGCACAGCTCCCAAGCAGCAACAGCTTTGATATTTTCTGGCTGGAGCAGCACAGACTCATCTAACTCTAGGTGTTTCATTACTCGAATTGCACTGGGGAAATACAGTGTTTAATGGCTTTGTGTCACTTGATCTAACGGTCTCCTCCTGGGCCATGTAATGTGACCAATAGAAATGGTGTTGAATTTGCAGCCTACTAAAATATTTCCTTGTCCTGCTGGGACTTGCTCTTTCCCATTGCTCACCAGTTGGCAGCGTGTCACTGCTCTGGTGAGGCGGATGGAGCCAGTCTGGAGCTACTGGTTCTGCCCTCCTCCTTCCTTCTGGCTGTCCCACCAGACAGTAGAAAATTACATGGCTCCTTTCCACAAGAAACTACAAGTTGGTGAAATGTAGCATCTCCAGTAAAGAACAGCTTGTGATACTCTGTTTTTTCACTTGGCTTATTTGCTTGTTTACTCACTAATTTTTCTAGCTTCAGCGACTTGCAATGAAATCTCAGTTATTAGCAGGAATTAGCAGGATTTGGCTGCTTGGCTTCCCAGAGCAAGCTCATTTGCTTTTGTATAGGCCATGTGCAAATACATATGAAATCTGAATTTAAAGAGCAAGGAGTTCATAAGAAACATGGCCAGCCTCCTATATGCTGTATTGTCAGTCTAAAACCAGCATGTGTTTTTGTGCAAACTCAGCCAGATCAGGTCCCGGTTTGAACAGGGTGTTGGGCTCCAGAGGTCACTTCCAGTCTAAATCATTAGATTATAAGGATGAGGGCCCCCTTCCCATTGGCATTTTGTCTCCTTTCCTCTCCAAGAAGTATAGTCTTTCTGCTCCAGTGCTTCCAGCAACTCCAATGTTTTATTTTTATTTCTTTTTCATCTGCTGCCTCCTCTCCCAATCCTGAAAACATTTTACTGTTTTCTACTGTTCTGCAGGTTGAAATACCTCCATACCCTGTAAGGACCATTTTTCTTGTTTCTCTACACCATCAGGTGTTCTTTGACCAGTCCTCATTCCTAACACCTTTGACTTTATTACATCTATATATACATCTTTCCCTGGGTGCTGGCAAAGGCTGTGACAGTGGTTAGTGCCTTTCCAGGAAAGCAACTTGTTGTTGTGTGAGCTGTGATGGGGGTTGTTGTCCCCCTCTCTGCCTGTAGCCTTGTAGCATCCTCCTTTTCTCTCCATAAATGTGTCCTCTCATGTACCCTTTGTATGTGACATGTGGGATTACTGGTGTTTGCCAGTTCAAGCACTGGTTCTGCTCCCATCCACAGCCCACTACAGCACAGTCACCTTTCCACACCATCTAGTTTTCTTCTTATACTACTGGGAACGTGCTTTTTACATGAACTTCTTTTCCAAATACATTCTAGAAATCCCATGATTTCTGGGAATTCAGGAAGCATCATGGGTTTGTTAATCCTCATGCAATGCAGAATGCTGGTGGGATTCAGTCAGGAAAATTATGAAACCTGCCAAGAATGGTTCAGATAAAATAAAGAAGTTCCCTTGGTAGCATTATATATTTCTCACAGCTTTGTATGGTATTTATAGCAATATATTAGGCAATGCAGATTAAATATATTCTCCTTGCAAGATTTAAATTTGGAACTGTAAAAATCAGAGTATCTTTGTGTCTGTGTGCAGCTGCACATTGAATGCTGAGGTTACATTTGCGTGGGAGTTTCTGGAGATTTTTTTGGGGAAAAAACCCATTTTATGTAGAAGTTGGCTTTCTGTATTTCAAAGACCCCATTTTTCTCTGACTTTGCAGTTTGACAACAGAGGCTTTCATCTCTCGTTTGATTGCTTCTGTAGGGGCTTTGAGACCATCTCTTGCTCTTCTCTCAGCTGCACTCACCAGCTGGGCACGGCAGCCCTGCTCCCGGAGGTGTTTTTAGCTGAGCTGTGGGCAAGCAAAGGCAGTTTGCCTCTGACTGAGACTAACGTGGCTCTGGGAGCGAGAGAGTCCCTCTGCATCCAGTGTTGTTATGATATTTTCTGCCTACTACACTCACATTCCTTCTGCCACCTCTAATTCTGGCCAAGAGGGAACGGGACAGAGGTGAAAGTGTGGGGGGATGAGTTGTAAATCAGTGGGATATCCTACAGGCTGTCACCTTGGGTTCACAGCATGGGTGAGGAGCCAGAAGGACATTTCTCACCCAGCCACACGATTTCTTCTTATTTGTGGTTTGGTTTTAGCCTGAAAATGTACAAAAGGGATTAATGAGCTTAAAGGTTTGGAGGGCAATGTTGGCCCACACTGCTCTTTTATGCTGAGCTGGCTGGTTTTAATAGCCAGAACCCAAAAGCCTCTCTTCAGGGATTTGGTTTTTGGGGAGCAAAGGTTAGAGATTTCACACCTCCTTAGGAGCACCTTTGCCATCAAAAGCCAGAGGGACTCATAGTCCTGAATCACTTCAAAGTGTAGAAAAATTCCATCCTGAATCAGATCTAGATTTTTTTTAAGGCCATGAGCATGCCATAAATAAATAAAAATAAAAACCTAGGGGAGATCAAAATGTAAAGAGGCCATGTCAGTACCTGCCAAAATAAAAGACAGCCTTTTTTTTCATTATCTTATGTCTCTTACATGAAATTCCTACACAATTTCTGCTTTAATAAGGTTTATACCTTTTTACCCAAGGTCTCTGGTCTAGTTATCAACTTCAGATTTCAGTGAGCTTCAAATCTGGCGCTGGGCTCCTCATCCTAAACAACCAGTCTGTTGTCAGCCATCACTCAAACCTCTGATTTCTCCCTTGACTCAAAAAAGTTCCCCCCCACCTCATTTCTTTTAGCAGACTCTGCGCTTTTCCTCTCATTTTCTGGTTCTCTTGAGCTTTAAGAGTATTCTGGGATATAATAAGAGGAAAGATAGAGAGTTGATTTAGTGCTTAGCAAATATTGGAAGGAGATTTATGCATGTGATTAGAATTTATTTGTTCTCTTATGTAGCAGAGAAGGGTTTGATGTAATAGCTAAGCACATATGTGGCGGAAGTTGCTGAAGAAGGCTTTTCTATGTTGACAGACTATGAATTTAAAATTAGCAACTGCAAGTCATAGTTAAAGAATCTTTTATGGGGGGGAGAGGAATGTCTTACCGGTGCAGATGTGGATACAGTCAATAGGCACAAATCCATGGCATGCAGTTGCAAGGAATTTGAGGTGTGCCAGAAACATCCCAAGAAATGCGACTTGGAGAAGCGTTTGAAAAAGAGATTATCCAGCAACTTAAAACGTTTTCCTCTTGTCTTGTTGGGCATCAAACCCCATTCAAGCTTCATTTTGCTTGGGCTGGGGAGCAGTGAGAGGCTACAGCTCCGTAAGGCTCAGTTCTGACTTGAGACAATGGTCTCTGGAGCATCTTCTGGATTCATGTGTGTGTGAGAGACAGGAACGCTGGAAAGGCTGAGCTTCTTTGATGTTCAGATGTCAGTTTGTGTGTGTGTTGTTAGTATGTTGTGAAGGGAAGACCTCATTATTCCGTGATGGATATAATGCAAAGGCAAGGCACAGAAGAAAGGAATGAAATTAAGGGTGATGTAAATTGGAAAGAGAAGAAGAAAACTGGGCATTTAGAAATGAAGGGATTCTGGTTTGAACAGACAGTCTTGTAAGAAAGTGATATAAAAATAAACTTAATTTGCTTCCTAACATGACATTGCAGCAACATAAGGTTGGAATAAATCTTGAAATGGCTTATTGGAAGGAATGTAGAGTAAAACTTGATAAAATTGTTTGTGTATAAAGAATGAAAGAACATGTAGGAAAATGGAGTTATATTGAAGAAAAAGTATGTTACACAGAAGGAAAACAGACATGTGGTTCTAGTTTAGCAAAGCCTGTAAATGATGCTTTCATACATCACTGCTGAACATGAGGGGACTCTGTAATGAGCTATCACAAAAGAAGGTTCAGACTCAAACCTCAGACCAGCCAGAAACTCAGGAATTGGTTGGATCAAAGGGTGTGGGGGTGCCCAAGGGACACGGCCACCACTCACTGACTTCAATGAGGACAAAGCACCTGTGGCTCATGTGCCAGCTCCAGCATCTTACAGGATTTGCTCCTGGGTGAGCACTTAATGATTCCCAAAGGGAGATGAGAGCAAGTAACAAGTCACTGTCCTACAAGTTAAAAATATTGAAAATGCACCTGAATTTGCTATCAAATTAGATCCTCAAAAGCATTTAAAAATGTTTTGTTGAATCTTGGTTTTGATGACAAGAGCAAAAGAATCTGAGAAATTAATGAAACACATTTGAAGTGAGATATTGTTAGCAAAGTATAGTGTTTTTCTGTCAAGATTTATGTATGGCAGGGAAAAACCAAAAAAATGGAGAGTGTAGTAAGCCAGATGAACTGTCAGACCTAAAAAGTGTCGTCATTTTGGAAGCAGCTGAAAAAAGTCAATAGAAGACAATTGACTTTAGATAAATTGTCAAAAAAAAAGTCAACATTTGAGGTTCAGAGAAAGGCCTCTTGACAGTGGAAACCTATGTTTTTCCTTGATAAAAGTCTGTTAAGATTATTAGTAATGCATTGATAGAAGGTTTATAGCACACCTTTGAAAATAAATGATGAAAACAGAATGACAAAGAGCAGCTCTGCCAGACGTAGGAGAGCTTGTGTTCTGTAGCAGAATGACCTCTGATAGGGAGGGAAAATTGGAAAGCAAGTAAATGAAATACATTTTTCTTGATTTCTACGTTTTTTGCGATCACCAAATGCTATGATACAGAACGCTGAAGAAGTTTCATATAAGTGTGTAATTCTTAAAGGAGAGTAACCACTATGAAAGTTGAGGTATACAAATGACTACTCTGGTAACAATAGTGCTTGTACCTCCAACGACTCATTTAGCCATCTTTGCTTTTAATGGTAGCTGTTTGTTCATGTCAATTGCCCATTTTCTCTTTTCCATGTGCTATAAAAAGAATGAGAAGAAAAGCAGAGTTTTATAATATTTTCATTCAACAAACCTGGGGTGCCATAATACACTGCTGAGATTCAGCAGCAGCATATGGAAATCCTGGGTTTGTGAGCTTGTGAGTTGGGATATGTGGTAAATCAGAGCACTTTTAGCCCTTCAGAAATTGGTTTTTGGGAAAATGCCTTCTGTGACATTCACTGCTCCTGCCAAGCAGTGCTGAAAGTAAGAATTTGATGTCATTAAATGGTCTGGGCATTTCTGTGGATGCTGCGAATACGCTGGGCTGGGGGAGGAAGGGTTGAAACACTTGGTCTGCCTTAAAAAGGAAGCCAAGAATTATGTATAAGCACTCTCATCCCAGTGCCTGAGCTTTAGCAGCAGCAGGAAAGCTCCTTGTAGACAGGTTATTCTTAACAAAAAATTTCTCACGCCTTTCTCTGAAATAGCAGTACTCACACAGATGGGATGCTAACCTCAGTGGACTTCTCATGTCCATCAACGTGCTGATTCCTGGGGTTTGTGTTTACTTGGCTTCAAATTCCTTGAAGCTAATGAAGTGGGATGTAGGGTTTGCTCTGCATCTGCTTGAAAGAGGTCTGCATGCAGAGTACAATGCGGTGGTTGAAGGACCCTATCTTGATATGATTTATTTAACTCATGAAAAATGTAAGAAGATCGAACTATATTGGCACCATATATCATGTTGCCGGATGAAAAATTAAGATGTATTAGTGGAATTTAAGTGACTAATTTCTCATGGAACTTGCATTATGATTAGTCCAGCTGTCTCTGCAGTGTGCTCTGCCATGAGCACCAACAAGAAAGCAGCAGATAGGTTGTCTAAGTGCTTTAGGAATGCCAAACTGTAGTAAAGAGTTGTGTGGCTATTGTGGAGTCACGTCTTGTCTACATTTTAATGACAGCAAACTTTGATAGAGTGTCAGGAAAAAACATCAGGGAGGATTTGCAGTAGGGAGGAGACTATATGTGAGACTTTTGAAGGGTTTTGTTAGAGTCTGAGGAGAAAATTCTCTGAAATACTGTAAGTTGTCAGTGACAGCAGAAGGGGAGAGATAATGCCATTTATCAGCAGGAAAGGAAGAACTCTTAAGTAAACCATCAAGAGTCATGTTTGTGCAAAGGTTTGTTTGTTTATTAATAAAAATCAGGGATGAAAATAAGCTAGTTAATAAACACTGTATTTAAGGTGGGTTTCTAATCCTTACTTTCAGTTTAGTATTTTTATTCTTTTTCTAAATGTTTTCATGCCCACTTCCAAAGGACAGTCATCTTGAATTAAAATAAATTGAATTAACATCAATTGTATTTTATGATTTTTCAACCAATTTTTTTTTCTACTCAAATTTTCATGGAGCATATTTTAATTCTCAATTCAAGTCTTCAAAACCAAACCAAATTTGTAACTTAATAGTGAAGTTTATTAGCTTTACCATCCCCATCCCCCTTACCCCTTGTGCCATGTTTGACTCCGTGGTCGCAATTTCAGATTTCTATGCGTGGTAAAAATGTGTCTAAATGGTGCAGTTTCCGTTAAATCATGTGCTTCCTCTCCCTGGGCTTTTCACCCAGTGCTCACTCCATCCTCGCACTGCACAGCATCAAGGCTGGGTTTTGAAGGAGTTCTTGAAAATGTCATGTAAGATGCAACTGCACATATTACCAATTCAAAGGTTATGGATAGAAAAGAGCTATCCAAGGAAAAACTACATCATGTTTGAAATCTAGACTGACTAAGTGGCTTAAGAGGGCAAAATTTAATTAAATGCCTGGAGCCAGCCCGAACTGTCGGGAATAAATCTAAATTAAATATGATTACAAAGTGATCTAATAGAATGAGATAAGTTATACATAAATTAGACATAGCTTGCGCGACAGAAACAAATCAACAGAAAGTCCTTGGGTGTATATCAGCCCTGGTACATTTTTATGACACAGATCAAAATAGGATGAGAATTCCTGACTGTACGGCAGAAAGGAGCCTATAAACATGATTGACAAATCTGCCAACAAAAGTTGAGTCTGTGCCGGGCGGAGATGGATCATGCAGCGGCTTCTGTATAACATGTTCTTAGTTGCAGAGAGGCTATAAATTATTACAAAAAGGCTGGGTTGCTGCTCTGGTTCTTTTAACGGTAGAAATGGTGGCAGATTTAAATGGAGAACACTTGATACTGAACTTGGATGTCATTCCCAAAGTGGACTTAATGGTTTTACCTTACTTTCTGCCAGGGAAACGTGGCTTGTGACCAAAAATATAAGCTGGAGAATTTATCTACTAAATTGGAATACTCTTTGTGATTAAGCTAGGTCACAATTAACAGAGTAATCCAAGGATCTGATCACTGATAAAAACATTTTACAGCATGTTTTTGTGTTACAAAAAGCAAACTGTAATTAACTTGTAGCCATTGCATGAGTAGAGCCAGCAAATAAATGAAGATGAGGTTGACCACTTAGCAAATTGTATCAGAAGAAAGACAAACCAAATCAAATGACATGTCTTCGATCACAAACATCAGTGTTATTACAGCTGGCAAGAGCCAGCTCTTCCCCAATTAAAACAGCTTCAAAGAGAATTCCAAGACTTCTATTATGAGAGAAATAATCTCAGAAAAAGGGAATGTGTACAAATAAATACAGCAGTTCTTGTTGTTCAGCTTATTGCCCTTTGAATATTTGTGTAGCGATTATTAGCTCAGCACAGAGACACACGCTAGGTTTAAGGGAGAAAAGTGCGGAAAGACAGGACTCAAGGGAAAAAGGACCCGAGAAATCAAATGTTTGAAATTTGACTATGTCACTGATATTTCTTAAAAGGAAAACATGAACAGAGGGAATGTCAGGAGTGTCAGGAGGCAGGTGAAGCTGCCTGCGGAAATGTGGTCTCGTGAGACAACAGTATGAGACTGTCTGACTTTGGATGGCAAAATAACAGAATTTGGTTGTGTCCGTCCATTTACTCCTGAACAGGTGTCAGGATCAAAAAATACGCAGAATTTTTGCTGAAATCCTCTTGCTGTAGTCTGGAGTTTGCCCAGAGGCAGGGTCACCTGGAGCACTGTGTGTTTTGAAATGCTTCTTCGATGTCAGGAGCTGGGGGTGTTGCGGGGCTGCCAACCCTCTCTCCGGTGGTACCAGGTGTTGTGTGATGGAAGAGAGGATCTGGTTCTCTCTTTGCAAACGGAAAATGTCTTGCTGAGATAAAGATAGCATCTATTTCCAAGTTAGAAGAAAAATATTTCCCTTTTTTCTGGTCTGGAAGCATGACACCGCTTGTAGGAATCCATGCCATGGTCCTTGGGACAGTGTAGTGGTGCCTGTCATGATCTTACCACCCCAGATATCCACATTTGGGTGGCTTTCTCAGCCTGAGCAGTACGGCACAAACACTCAGAAATTCACTGAGATGAACAGGAACAGTGATGGGGAGAACTAGACCCCATGTTTAGCTCTAAACCTTAGTGTAATGGAGGTCAGATTTCTTGTGAAATCATGGCTCTTGAAGCCTGCGCTTCATTAATTGGCTGCACAACCTATTGCAGAGAGTGATGATCAGCAAAATAGGACCGTCAAGTCCCCCCAAGCTGTCTTTTTCTTTTGGGTAAAAGCGCAATGTTGCCTTTTATTTTCTAGCTCTTATCTTGCTTTTTTAGTACAGACTGAACCGATGCTGGCATGGAAAAACATGACAGTTCCCTGAATCAGCAGTCATAGCTTTAAGAATGAATAGGGCTTCTGTGGAAAATTTATTAGGCTTAGAAATAGAATTACGATGTTGGTGGATAAAATATAAAGGAATATAACCTTGTGCAGAGAAAACAAAGCAGTCTTCTTCCCAAATCTCTACCTACTTTTCAAAGTTGACTCCATAGAATCTCTACCAACTATTTCCTGGCCAACTTTTTAATTATTATTACTATTATTTAAGACCTTTCTCCATTTTGCTCTGCCCCTCTGCCTCTACCATGTCCTCAGCCACTGGACGTGCTTGTGGCAATGTCACAGGAATACTGTCCCTAGCTGTCCTTAGTGGTAGAGGTGAGTGAGAGATGAGTATTTTGACATGAGGGTTGTAACTCTGTGTCCTCTGCAGACACAGGAGGAGCGGGGGGCAGAGGATCCAGGGGAGGTGGACAGTCAGCAATTGCTGTATTGTTTTCCTTCTCTGGCTAGTATGGAACAGCTGGTGCTTTGATCCGAGTAGAAAAAAATGTCTTTGGGGAAACGACTTCATAAATCACACCCCTATAACTTTTAGCAGATTGTAGCCTCAGGACCTGGATTTGCCCAGCGAGTGTAACTTGATTTTACTTTCCTTGCACTGCTCCTCCTATTTTAAACACCAGGCTCAGTCCTTAATAGGTCAGTGCTGCTTTGCCACAGGGGTTATGCTTGAGCCATGTGGCTGAGCATGATGGTGGGACGTCCTGCAGGAGACCTGGATGGAGACATCTCTCTGCACCCAGGGGACCTGCAGAGCTGGCCCCAGGCAGGTCCAAAGGTGTCTATGCTTCATAGGTGCAATCACTTTTTCAGATATAACCCTATTCTCTCTCACCTGCAAATTCGGGAGCTGAGCTGAGCAAATGCTTTCTAGTAGCTCATTTATTTGACAAATGCAGCTTTTTTCTCTGTATGAGTGTCCCTAAGTCAGCTGCAATTTGAGTTTACGCTGTGTTTGGCTGGTGGATGGGTAACGTTTGAAATTGAAGCTGTGGTTTGGTGATTGCTGGCAGAAGCAGAGCCTCTGCTGCTCAGCTGCACCAGTTCGTTTCCTACCATGGGGCTGCTGATTTAGAGGTTGCTTGAGGAGCTGGGTGAGCGTGTTTTCAGGAATATTAGATTAAATTTGAATTACACAAACACCTGAGGAGCAAAAGTAGAGAACTGGCACAAATGCAGCTGATATGAACTCATTCAAACAAACATTTGCTGAGGCACCACGTGGTCTTCTCTTATTGCTTTTCAGGAATCTCTTTCCTGAAACTGCCTTATTTGTTAAAGATATCCATACATGAAAAAATGCAGTACAAATACTCTGTGTCAGATTTACAGCTGACTTTGCTGCCCTGCTTCTTCTTGGGATTTGTCCATCTGTACTAAGGTAGAGGGGTTCCTGGTCAAAATGCAGCAAAACACATTCATAGATTAGTTGTAAAATGAATTTACTCCCAGGCCATTAGTCTTTCTCACTGTTTCTGGTAACTAATGGTATTGGTGAAGTTAACTACCCTTAATTCAAACCCAGAGAAAAAGCCAGGATAAGTAATTGTTTCCTGTTGGTATCTTAATTTTGGAGCCCAGCTCAGTCTATTTGGTTGCTTGTCTCATGGATCTAATAATTACTTTATTTGATATCCCTACCCTAGCCTATAATTATTCTGTAGTTTCAGTGAAGAAAACAGGATATCAAGATAAATCAATCAGCTTTTTCTCTTCATCATGGGCCATCTCCCTCCTGCAGAGGAAGAAGCTCTTTGTCACTTGCTACGCTTTGGCATCCCTTAGCTGGTTTCATTACTTCTTGGGTCGTCACTGAACTGTCAGCCCATGAGCTCTCTTGACTTGGGTGCAGAGAAAGCTGCTGCCTCCTCAAAAAAAACCCAAACTGTGCTCTGGTAGTTCCCCTGACTCTTTATAACCAAAGGGGACAGGCAGAGCCTTGTGTGCCCTACTCTTACAGGTGCTGGAGGGAGGATGCTCATCTCCAGGCAGCAGCTCTGATCTTGGGCTTGATTTCCATTTTCATTACTGCTACATTTACCAAAAAAAAAAAAAAAAGATTAGTTATATCTGTGTTTACATTTGCATCTCCATCGTTAGCCGTCACCCAACATGTCATATTTTGCTGTTGCAGCACCCAAGTGAAATTGCGTTTCTTAATAAGGAAACTCAGCTCCACGGAGTTTGGAAGGTGCTCTGCAAAAAAAATGTAATAACTGCTTGTTCACCTGTCAAAGTGGAAAGTAAGTTTGGTTGTTGCTCCAAGCACAATTTTTGCTGCTTGTGAGCCATATTAGATTCAGATTTAATATTAAATAAATCAGAATTCATGAAAAAGGCTGCTCCTTTTTATAGCATTAGATGGATTTTGAATACTGCACTGAACTGACAAAAATGGTACTGAAGGCAATGATTGCACAGACTGCAGACCTTTAGACTGCATTTGAAAAGGATTTAAATACATTCTAAAGTTGGCTTTCAAATATTTGTATATTTTCTTACCCCTTCCTTCCCCACTCTTCCTCTCCACCCAAAATCATGAATATAATTTCAAATATCTTGGGAAAGTCTCGGCACAAATACATGTACATTTTAAACATGTTTAAAGGGATATTGTCAAAAATTTTTCTTTAAACAGCTTCGAACATCTTTGTTTACTTCTCTTGCTCACACAGTTTGCGGAAGTGCAAAAACATAATCCTTCTTGACCCATTAAAGCCTTTTTCCATTTATCAAATATTGATTTTTTTTTTTTGGTATGTGTTTCTACTAGAGCTTGAAATTAACGGTACTGTGCTCATAATTAAAATACAAATGATCAGAGTATAGCCTTTTCATAGATCACTTCATATAAACGTTTAGATAGCTATCTGTAGCTGTTACGTATCATTTGTATTTACACATAAAAATGGAAAGAAACTTGCTTAATTCAATTAAATATTTTTTACTGGTTAAGGGAAAAAAATCACCATTAGAGGACAGAAGTTGTTCCATTGCTCCCACCTCTGAAGCAGATGAGACTTGGGGGTTGTCACTGTCCTGGGGGGACAGTGAAAACCCACCCTCCCCTCCCCTGAGGGACACAGAGGTCCTCCCAGCAAGGTCAGACCCTGGTTGGCAGCGCTTTGGTGCTGCATTTCCTGGCTCCAGAGAAGGGCTGTTGGGTGCTGGGTTCTGCTGGTGCTGTCACTTCATGGTGTTCCTGCTTCATGCCAAGCAGAAAATACTCTTACTTTTCCAGCGTAAACGTTTGTCCCTGCCTTGCTGCCTCCCTGCTCTCAGCAGCACGGCTCTGCCCCAGCCAGGCAAGAAAACTTCTGCTGGTTTCTAAGGCAACCATTACCAGCACATCCATTCGGACACATTTCAGGAGGCAGGAAGAAATCAAGCCCACACCCAAACTCCTCCTGCTTTTCCAGATGAGGGTAGTAGAAAATTGTTTGTGCGATGGTTGTGCACACACACCTCTGCCACCTGAGCATCTCCAGGAGACCTCTGTGCTTGTGTGTGACAGTGTCCTGAAGATGCTCAGGAATAGAGGCAAAAAAATATTGAAAAATATATTATTAATTGAAAAGCAAACCAAAAGGAAGTTTTTCGGGCACGTGGACACACAGAATGTCACCATCCACTGAGTCACTTGTAGTGTGTCAGTATGAACAGAGAGCATCACCCTCTCTGTAATGAAAAAACCATGGTGGGCACAGGGGTTTGGTGCTGAATGTTGTTGTTTTACTCTGCTTTTTGCAAGAAAGTGTAAATCAGGGTGCTAATATCTCCTGTTGGCTCAGCCTGTGTTTGGAGACGTGCACTTGCACACAGGCTGTGTGGGGTGTGCACGTCGTGTCTGAGTTACACCACGGAGAGCCATATTTTGAAATTATGAATGTTGAGATTATTTTAGAGATCACTACTTTGAAACATGCTTAAACAGCAATGACTGTCACACTTGGACAGGAGGGGGCAGTTTTGGCTGAATTCAGGTGAGCTTCCCAGATCAAGTACTTGAAGCTTGTTGTTAAACGAGAGGACCATTTATTGGTACACGTGCTCTTATCCAGAGATGCAGCAGAAACACGAACCAAAGAGAGGTGCAGACACCACTAGTGCTCTGCAGGATTCCTGCTGGAAAATTTGGATGTCAGTCAGGCTGGGAATGGTGTTCACTCTGCATTGGCTGTCGACAGCAGCGAGAAACATTTATGTTTTGTATGTAAGAGCTTGAATGACTCAATGACCCTATTAAAAATAAAAGAAAAATAATTTGGTTTAATAAAACAATCTGTGTTCAAAATAGGTGAGCTGAGGTGACCTTTTGTCCTGTTATTTTGCTTCATTCCTCTGGGAGGAAAGCATTTGGCTGCTCTTTACAGTGGGAGGTGATAACGCAGGAAACTTCCCAATGACTCTTTAAGAACATTAAGTTTTGGAAGGGAGAGGGAGGAAAGAAACAAATCTATTGGGTTTTGAGTGGACTGTTGCTTTCTTAGGCAAGCTGTGAGTTTCTCGGGTGGCTGTGAACAATAAGCTTTTATCCTTTGTCACGGTCACCCTGTTGTTTGGTGTGTTGTGCCCTGGTGACAAGCAGAGCTCTGCAGGGTGGGCAAGTGGCTGCTCAAGCACAGCTGCTTCCCAAAGTCACCGGGAGCTTCAGTGGAGCATATGGCCAAGGGACAAGAGGCTGCTCCTCTGGAGGGACAACGGTGACACTTGCAGGGTCGGCTTCAATTAGGGGGCTGGATCTTTGAGGGACTGGCTGAGTTCACTGCACGCCTGGCTGTGCCGCCGCTGGGGAAGGTCACCGGGGCTGAAACCCTGGATTGATTGTACTGCTGTACCTTGAACAAAGGTTAAAGAAAAAGTTTTGTACTATATGAAGTGAGTATTGATTTCCTGAAGGCAACTGGGAATTGCACTATGGCTATGCTTTCTTTTACTGAGACAATGTCACTTTTTTTTCTCTTATTTTTTCTTTTTTAAAGGGCCATGCTGTTTCTTTAAGCAAGTTCTCTGCAGTTGTTAGCTTTCCATTTTTGTGAGTGTTTGAAATGAGAGTTATGGTTTTAATGTTCCCTGTTGCACCACCCGCTGGTTCTGTGTCTATAAGATTTCATTAGCTTTAATGATACAATAAAAAAAAAAGCCCTAAGTGTAATAATGCAGTGATGATAGGAAGGGAGTAACTCAAAGCAACTCGGAGCACTCCTGTTGTTAATGCTCTCCCTGTGAGAGCTTGTCTTTCAGTCATTCAGAAAGCTAAGTTGCAAGATGCGTTTGATTCATTTTGGTTCCTCCAAGGCCAGTGTTACAGGACTGTGGGTGCAAACCTCTCTGTATGGGGATAATTTTCACTTGTATACACTGAAATAGGGGATAGGTATGTCAATAAGCAGATACCTGGCTGAGAAGATCTAGTGACTGTGATTGAGCTCTTGTAGAAAATGCCCGGGGAAACAGTGTGGCTGTATCCCTTGAAAAAAGGCAGGAGAGGCCCCAGAAGTGCAGAGAGGGGTATAAATGAAAAGCTGTACAACTACAGCTTATTCCCTCTACCCCCAAACTTTCAGCCAGCGTTGGTGCTTCTGATTCACAGTTTCAGCTTAGCAGGGCACAAATGCTGACGATTTCTTTTTCGACGTATGGTTTATTCAGCAATCCAAGGCGACTACAAAGTTATTGCATGCTTTCAAATACTTTTTGCAGATAAGGTTTTGTCATTACTGAAATTTCACACTTAATACAGCTTTCCTTGACATTGTCTGGCCCTGTCACAAAGCTATCACAGCTGTCCTTTTACTGGGGCCACCCTGGAAAGGAGATGATGATTTGTAATTTATTTTGGAACAGAGTTACTTGCTTACTGTGAGTGGGGAGTGCAATTTTGCAAGGCTGATTTAACTTGTTTTCTTGTTTCAAGGACAGCTATAATCCTATATTTACAAAGTAATTACATGGCCCTTCATGTATAATACTTAGTCTGTTTGTGGAAGCTATTCATCATATAATTAAGTGAATGGTTACCCTTTACAATTTCTTTTACCAGGTAAAGGGTCCTCAAAATGTGTGCAGTACTAAATACAGCTTTACCCAAATTGCAGTTGCTGGTTAAAGTGACCAACAGTTTTGCTACATTATAATTATGTATTCTTTCCATTGTTTTTCTTTGAAATTAAATCAGGTGCATGAGTATTAAACGAGACTTAGCTGTTTTATTCATTAACTAGTGTACTGAGGAAGGTTATATATGAAGCTAAGGAATAGAAAATAATTTTGCAACCTCCTGAAGTGCCCACGTCGCTCATGTCTGTCCTGCAATGCCAAAAACCTTTGCCAACTGCTTAGAGCATTCAAAATAATGATAACGATTTTTTCATTCATTTAGTAAAAGAGAGGGAGAAAATGGAGGAGAGAAACTGAAGTGACCTTTTGTGGTAAGCAGAAATATGCCAATATTGAAACACAATTATCTGAAGTGCCTGTGGGTACCAGCTTCCTGTTGATAACCTGTGGTGCTAATTACCTGCAAGAATTCAGGGCAGATATTTGTGACTTGAATTAATTGGCTCTCGGGAAAGACAGCACTTGCAGAGGCTACTGAGAGAAAGTGATACAGAATGGCAAGATGGAAAAGATGCTTGTGATGATGGCAGGGCCTTTTGGTTCTGGTTTACACCATTTTCCTCTACGTGTCTGATTGTGCCTCAGCCAATCCGTGAGATACCACGTTTTATCACACTCCTTTAACCTTCCTGGTGATTAGAAATGTGGTTTGGTAGCTTTTCCACCTCTTTGTCCCTCTAAGCCTTGCAGACCTGTGGGGCAGAGGCAAGGTGGCCAGTTAATCAAAATACAATGTACTGAAAAGGTCAAAATAGTAGAGCAGACTCAATGTATTTTTCTAGAATGGGAAGCATTAATATTCTGTGTCTTCATAGACCACAGCATAATGTCAAGGACTGCAACATCCGAGCAGAAAATAGAAAAAAAGGTAATAGATTCCCTTGACAAAGATTTTAATTAGAATGAATAATGATACAAAACTAACTAGTGGGGTTTTTTGCATGTCTCATTTTGGAAGATACATGGAGTTCTCTTAAGTGGCTCAGAGGATATTCCGTTTTGCAAAAACCCAAATGATTTGTACAGTCCATAAAATCAGCAACTTTGCTTTTGGCGAAAAAATCAAAAGGTGCCCAAACGCCCATTTCTGCTAGTGGAGGCAGGATGGCACCACTCTGCCC
>BJBW01001799.1:32408-78104 GCA_004320125.1 Scolopax mira | reverse complement strand
TAACGGAGCTTGGGTGCTGAGCCACTGAAGATGTATTTTAAGCTTCAGAAATGCTCTACTACCCACAGCTCAGCCCCTGTGAGGACAGCTAATATCCATGTGCAGTGACAGCAAACTGAGGGCACTTCATTACCTACGTACCTCCATCTGCTTAGTCAATGCAATCTGACCACATTTTAAGTGATATTCCCAAGGTCACACAACTAGCCAAAGTCAGGACCATGTTGAAGCTGTGCTGATGCAGTCTTTCCAACCTTGTGACTCCTCTAAAAAGGTGTATTTTGGCTCCTGCTCCCCCAGCGAGGTCCCTCTGCCTGTGCAGGGGTGCAGCTGGATGAGCAGCAGTCAGACAGGCAGGCTGACCTTTTCTTCTGCCCTGGTGACAGATGTTCCTCGTAGAGATGTCAAAATGTGTTCTTTCTACTCCCCCTCTCCTTTTCAGGTTGTCTTTTTATTGATTAGTCCAGGCAGGTAAATCTGAGCCTAAAGTAATTACCTTCTCTTTGTTTCATAAGGTCCCCGGGCCCAATATATTTTAATGACTTTCCTCCTCTTTAATGGACATCAAATGACTCCTCATGACGTCCATCATTTCTCCTCAGTGACACTGGTGGCTGGTTCCAGCTGGTTCAGACAATTCTGGGCAAACAGGCCTTTTAAAGATAATTAACATTCAAAAAGGTCAGTTATCCTTGCAGGTCTGCATGCTGATGCTTGGCTGTAAGTTAAGAGAGTTTAGCTACCCTTTATTATAAACACTGAATTGAAAACCCTAAGCACAACCAAATCAGTTTGTAATAATCCTACACAGGTATGGCTTTCGCTGCACAGGGTGTGAATATTGAGCTTTTAAATTTTTTTTTTCATTTCTTCTACCAGAAAACAGCTCAACTATTTCAGTTCCTGCAAAATGTTTACAAATATCAGCTTCTCCTCCTGCCTACCCCAGCACTCACCCCCTCAGTGTAACATTTGCACTTTGTCCCCCAGCAACATCAATGAACTATGAATTTAATTAGGGCTTTTGGAGTCCTAACATATGAATCTATTCCCTTGTTCCTCTTGGCCTGCCTTCACGCTCCCTTCTCCATGAAGAGCACTCGCTCCCATCCTGTACATTTATCAGCCCTGGCTTGGCTCCTTCCAGCTGTGATTTATAGGGAACATGTACCCAAAGGAAATATCTTTGAAGGTCAGATGATGGGAAGGGCTATTGCAGCTTGTCAGTATAAGGAATAGTTAATGCAGTATTTTTACATGCTTTCTTGTGTGTGTGTGTATATATATATATATGTAGACACAATACATATGCATATGAATATATAGGTAAGAGAACAAGCATTAGTCCAGCAAGATGTGAAAGATGCACGGGGGCTTTCCTGAAGCTGTTGAGAGGGGAGTTGTGTGTGTTCTTGTGATAGAGCTTCTTTACCAGAATATATTTAAGGAATTGCAAGGCCTGAAGATGATGGTCAGATGGTAGAGTAGTTTTGCAGATACCGTCTTTCTATTTTGGCTGAAGAAAATGGCTTGGTCTTTTTCATTGCATTTTTAAATGAGATTGAGACCGATACAGATTTAACCCAAATTGCTGAGGTGAAAGAGTCCCCAGGCTGACTGTACGGACAAAGCTGCTTTCCCAGAGAATGACTGCTTAGACAATTATACAGCTGACCCAAATAGAAGTGTCTATTAGAAACTGCAAATGGAAGCACTTTTGGAATGCATGTTCTGCTACAAACTGAACCTGAATCGGGGTTTTTCTTTCTTGAGAAAGCTGTATCTGAAAACAAATAGGTTTTTTTGGTCTTGCTGCAAGGGTAGTACATTAACACTTCTGTGCTTCATGAATCCAGTGTTACAAGTCTATCTGCCAGATATTTGTCAAAGCAGTCTCCTTGGTGGACAGGGAAAGCAAAGGGGAAAGGTAATTGTCAGCGAGGGTCACAAGTTCTGGCCAGGAGTTTATTATCACCACATCTGCTTTATCTTTGATTTTCTTACTTTTCAGCCTATGCTTTTCTTTGCACAAAACTTTTTAGTTCTTACAAATCTGCATCCATAAACAACATGGCATGCAGGCAGCTGTGGTGGCTTCAGCAGAGGCATCTTAGGAACAAGCCAACCTTTTGGAGGTAATGGGAATACAAGGCATGAGCAATGTTGTGATAGTCAACTGGCTATTATCATTGATTAATATCATGGTTAATATCTGAGTTTTTGAGTTAGCGAGAGCTTAGAGATATATAAGTGAAAAAAATAAGGAAAAAGGAAAGATTTTTGACCAAACCATGCTATTTATCTCTTCTGCTTCTGTCACTTCTGAGAATATGAAGGCCAGGTCCTGGCCCCACCATGGGCCCTGACACCCACAGCTCGGCAGGGCCTTGGCAACGTTTTCTAGTGGGGTTGTGGAGAAACGCTGCCTCTGCAGGAGCTGCTTGCCTTGCCAGATCCCAGCAGAGGACTCAAGGGGTTTCAAGTTTTGGGCGTCCAGATGGTCCCAGCAATTATGAGTGTTGCAGTGAGGGACGGTCATTTGAGAAACAGATGTGGAATTTGTTTTATTTCACAAGTCTGAAAAAAATCCATGAAAACATGCAGTTTCAGCCCATTTATAGACTTTGTCTTTACTTAAACGACTCATTCAGAGCTGCTCAAATGGCACCGGTGACTTTGGGAAAGTCACTGCTGGGACCAGCCTGGACGCTGCTGGACAATATGTTACAGCAGGAGTAGGTGTCAGTTCTCTGGTTTTATTACTGCGGATGGTTATTACTGTCTTCTGGAAATCTCCCTCCCACTGATGACTAATCAATGAGGTTGGCACACTCTTCCCCCCCCCTCCAAATGAAGTTGTAGGTCAGTAGTAAAACTGCAACAATTAGCAAGTTTGCCTGTTGCGCCAAATATTGCAGCATATTTCCCCACCTCTTCCACAAATAGTCTGCTTATTGAATTGTTACTTTTTTGACACTAACAGATGGTTCCTAGTGGCTGGCATCTGCAAAATTTGGGAACAGATTGATGAAATTGATAATGACCAGTTTCTGCAACAGATGGCTTATAGACAGATTTCTGTGTAAACTGACAATGTTGCATTTAAAGAGAAGTTTCCAATGAACCCACACATTACAGCTATGATTACAACATTATTTAGACCCTGAAAAATGGATCTAAGCTTAGCATAAGCACTATGTTGTGTCTAAAACAAAGGTTAAGAAAGATTGATTAGCTAATTAGCATCGCTTTATTAGCCTTTCACCACATCTGCATGATGCTCTTACATAAACATTCCTTGCCTAAAATTGCAGTGATGATGTTTTAATATTTCTTATGCAGATAGCACTCAATTTATTTTATAAAATATTGTTGCCTCAGATGTTCAAACTCTGCCTGACAGACAATTGCACGCAGCAAAATCATAAAAGAGGAAGAGTGAGCTCCATGCCATGGTGGGGTGTAGGAGCGTTGACTTCAGCCGTGACTTTTCAAGCCTGCTCTCCTTTATAGGAGTGGAGCACTAGCTCACTTTGCAGCATAGATTATTGTTGTGGCTACAGAATTGCTCTTGTGTTGGTCCTCTGCTTGCCAACAAGGCTCTCCACAGCTTTTCAGAACAGCTCTGATGTGCTCCTTTCCCCCACCCCCAATAACAAATATCGAAACATCCTTGTTAATGTGCTAGCACTTTGACAAGGGGTTTTGCAGCTTCCATGATGTGAGAGAAGTCCAGGTTGTCAGCATCTTGGCAGCTGCAAGCATTGGAGATGTGGCTACTGGTGCTTGCTGAGCCCTCTGACACCTCTGTGCAGTGCGGTGCCAGGCTGGGGTTGCTCCTGGGTTTGATGGTGTAAGAGCAAATGCTCTGACAAAGCAAAATACTTTGATCACCTATGCCTTGGGTGAAGATTGAAGATTCACTTCAACTGTGCCCCTGTAACTGTCTTCTGGATCTATCACCCATGTTCCAGTTGACCACAGAAAATGGCTTTGGGCAGTCTGTTGGCCAAGGTAGGCGCTGGAGCCCCAAAGCAGGGTCTCTGAGGCAGAGGGAGTGCTCTCATCTTGTCACTTCATATGAGTGAGTTTGTAAAAGCAACATCTGCTGTGCTTCAGCTGAGACATGCAGGAGAACAGCAATGCCCAGCACACCTTTGCTCGCTTTGGAAATCTTTTTTCACTTCTGACACATTGTTTTATTCTTGCCAAAACTGCCTGGGCTTTGCTGTCCTCTCTTTGCCTTGCTCCCCCTCATTGCAACAACTCATTGGCGCATCTCCACTGGCACACGCCACCTCCTTGAGATGTTGTCCAGTGAGATGGCCACCTCTGTTGTTTTTCTTCAGAGGCTCTACAGAGCCCCTGTAAGCACTTTGCACTGTGATCAAAGCCCTGATGGGCTGCAGTCCCTCCCTGGTAAAACACAAGGCATGGGGCCAGCGCGTTGACCTTTGAGTTAGCGGAGTATCTCTGGAGTCAAGGCTGAAAACTCTGCCATCGATAAAGCAGCAACTGCAGGTTCATTCATCACAGGCTCTCGACCCATCAGAAACCCCGTGGTGTAAAAGACATTAAGTAAGAGTTGTGTGATGCCTCGGCCTCGCTTGGCACTGGTTTTTCCTACCTTGATCAAGGACTCTTGACACTGTGAAACAAATTATTCAAAACTTGTCTGGACACCTTCATTTGTGCCGAAGCTCTCAAAGGTCAACAGTGCTGGAGCTGTGAGGCTGGTCAATGAAGATGTATGTAGTGTGCACTCCTCATAAATTCACCTGCCTAAAAAAGTCCCATCAGGATTGCCTTGGGTAGATGGGGACAGGGATGACTCTCCAGAAGGGCTGTGATTGCATTTTTACTGGTAAAATCTCTTGATTTCTACCCTGGCATTATTTTTCTAGCAATGAGAGAAGTGATATACAGTAGAGGGTACCACCACATGAGACATGCAGCTTTTGTTGGTACAATTGGCATCACAGGATGGTTTTGTTTCTTTCCTGCAACTGTATTTTTAAATCCAAGTGCTCTTCCTGTAGGCAAAATTGAAATAGTTTAACTCAAATGAGTGTAAAAACAAAGAAAACTGGCGTAAAACCCCTCAGAGAATAGCAGTTTAACTGAAATCAGTTCTTTTGGTTGAATGGGACAAACAGACTTTGAAACTGAACTGCATTAATTTAACTAGATAGTCCTGGAAATATGTGCTTTGTTGATGTTTTATGGTGCAGTTAGTTAAAACCCTCTGAGGTCTCTGCCCTGCAGAGCTGCACAATACTGCTTTTCCCAAGTGGCTTTTTTTTTTTTTTTAATGTGTTCCCTCTTAGTTTTCTTCCTTTCTAAATAAAAAAATGGGTTTATAAACAGCTGCAGAGGTACAGGTGGCTAGGGACGGTGTTAGGGTCTCGCAGGAGTAGCAGCTTCAAAACTACCTTTTTCTGAGTGTCAATTTCTCAGAGCTGTTTCTGAAATATTCTCAGCTCTGTTTCTGATACAGACATTGTGATTGATGTGCATATTTTCATTGGATCTGAGTAAATCTGATTATTTGATATCAACCTGAAATCGCGTTCGTAAAAACAGAATTGAATTTGGATACAACTATTTGCATCTAGTATCAGATTGTGGAAAATAGTCATCCACCAAAGAAAGGGAAATATTAAAAATTCTTTAATCCTTTTTGTTCTTATTTTCTTTCTCTTATATGAAGTTCATTCAGTGTAGAAAAACAAAACCCTCGTGCAATACAAATGTATCAAAATGCTAAGGTTAGTTTATTTACCTAAATGCTGCTTTCATTGTCTTCCCTAGATTATTTTCAGTGCAAATCACTGTTGCTTGAATGTGCAGTGCTTATAATGATTCAAAAGCTATTATGGCTTCTGCTCTGAGGGATGATCTACTTCTGTAGCAATGCCCAGAAAAATGCTCTGTTTCCTAATTGTTGCTCAAAGGCAGCTAATTTGCTCTTTTTCTCATGTCAGGAAAAATGAGGCTTCCTTGCTTTATTTTTTATTTATCTGGATTACTTGGTCTAGGCAGCGTGTGGGACATGGGGGCAGTTGGTATAAATGGAGGGATCTGCAGGACCATCTTAGCTGCAGGCTTCTCCCCCCAGCATCTCTGTACCATTGTCATCATGGGACGTTTGGGTCCCTCCTCCAGTGAAAGAAAGGCTGGGGCATTTCTGCCCTTGCTGTTTGCAAGACTACACAGATGGCAGCCTGGGCTTGGGCTCAGAGGCACGTTCACATCTGGGTCCATCCTCTTGAGAAGGTCCCATCCTGGGATCATTTGAATTTATTCCTGTTAGTCTTCCTTCTCATGGGTTCTGGCTTCCCAGGCAGCCAGGAGGACGTTTTCAGCACTCATCTACCCTTGGTGGTGTTGGCTGGGCCATGATCCTGGTGCTAATGATAAATCTCTTCCCAGTCTGTTGTCTTTTTGATCAGGCTTTAAGGAAGCCTTGTTTTATCGGAGCCACTGTGCATCTCCAGTCTGCCCATTATTATCAAATGGGGGAGTTCTGGTGAGGGGTCTGTGCGTAATCATCACATGACAAAGAGCTGATTTCTGCCAGTGTGCTATGAGGCAGTCTATTCTCCAGTTTGATAAAGGTAAAGTAATTCCATACAAGGATAAACTGGAAACCAACTCAGATACTGAGAGTATTTTTTTTCACTTGTAAAAATGTGAGAAAGTCTGTGGGATTTTACATCATTTATGAGCCAATGATCTAATGTCATCTT
Source organism: Scolopax mira (assembly GCA_004320125.1). Classification (NCBI taxonomy): domain Eukaryota; kingdom Metazoa; phylum Chordata; class Aves; order Charadriiformes; family Scolopacidae; genus Scolopax; species Scolopax mira. The sequence continues at coordinate 71,355 of BJBW01001799.1, read as the reverse complement.
TGCAGTTCAGGATTAAACACTGACTAAGGTGTTTCTTCTTCTTCTTCCTTTATTTTGAGTGCCCAGTTCTTCCTTCTGTCCTTATCAGATGACAGGCTCCAAGGCTGTGAAACTCATGCCCAGAGGCAGTGGTTGATTTTCAGGAAGAACAAGGGAGCTTCTGACAGCAATCGCCTCCTGCTGCAGAAATAAAGAAAAGGGGAGGAAAAAAAAAGGCTTGCTTAGAGAATCGATGATGGTTGTAATGGTTTTGCACACTTGGGCTTTTAAAGGAAAATATACAGACCAAAAAAAAGGCACATGTAGAATCATTTAAGGAAATTTTCACAAATATGATGTTGGCTGAAAATGGAGGTTTATGCACAGTGTTTACTGGATACTTCTTGGGTTGTGTGGTCATCACAGAGCTACAGGTCATGGCTTATACTTATCACACACTGATACATCCCTCTCTCACACAGTTGCTGGTATGCAAAAGGAGGTTTGAACCACAGTAACGTATCAACAAGGATGTGCATAAACCCTATTGCATAAGAAAATTTGGCTTCAATAAAAATGTGAGCCGCGCTGCTGTAATAAATATTGAACTGTAATCTGAGCTCCTAATAGACACCTTAAAAGTGGGCATATTAAAAGGGCAGCCAATTCCTATTACTTTCAACAGATTTCAGGGACTGCTTTCTGGTTATTGCAATGAGTAACAAAAGTAAAATATTCATTCTATTTTCCTATTTGCTTTTTCTAACCTACTGGGTCCCTAGAGCACTGTGGAATTGAAGCGCATCTCTGATGGATAGCAGCAAGAAAGCAGCTGAAAGTCCTTTTTAAATTGCTCTAAGTGTAAGATTTATAATTTAAAACAATGTAGGGAGCATTGTTTCTTGTTAGTGAAGGAATTTATATGTAAATTTTAAGTAGCAGCTCAGCAAAACAGAGTAGGTCTCAGGTAGGAGTCTTGCCTAGACTGAGCTGCAGGCTGAGGTCTCAAGCACATCTCATTCAGCCTTGGTAATGCCACATTGGAAGAACTCACATACCCAAAGGTTTAGAGACAAAGCTCTTTTTGAGAAAAGCCAGCACTGCACAGTACGCTTCACTGGAACAGCCATTCCAGCAAAAGTTCAAGAGACATTGAATGGGAGCCAGCTTTCAGTGCTTATTAGTATCACACTGATTTCTTTCTGCCTCTGTAATGGTCTGGGTACGTACCAGACATCTCCTGGGATGTTTATTCCTGCAGAAAGTGTGTTCACTTTCCAGAGTCAAAAGGAATTAAGTAGTAACAAATCATTCTGGTAATTCTGATTTCTGTGTCTCAGATGCTGCTGGTGCACAGCTTCTCAAAGGGGCAGGAAAGAGTCGCCTCTTCCTCTCCGGTGTCTGTGACATGCATAATCAATAAATGCTATTGGCTGCCCTTCTAGAGTCTGAAAAAGGCTTTAGATCTATCAGGGCAGCGGTACTTAATTAGCAATTGATTATCAAGAGAGTTTACTGGTGAGTAATAGCTATTTGAGATAGAGATATATATATATATATAACTTTAGTTATGTATCAAATGCCATTCACAAGCATTGAAATCTCTGTTTAAGCCCTCACTGGAACGTAACCTGTTTTGCTTCAAGCAGCAGTTGCACCTTTCAAGGTTGTGCCAGGGCACCCAGCTGTCCTTACAGCAGTCCCTGGTTACTGGTGCCACAGGCTGATGGATGATCTCCCGTGATGGTTAGAGGGACCTTTCAAGGACGGGTTGTGGCTACAGGGGATGTAGCTGGGCTCCCCCCCCCATTTTCCAGTGACTGGTTCCCAAGTAGAGGCACTTGCACATGAGGTTCTAGGAGAGTTAGCAAGCTGGGGTATAAAAAAATGCCTTTCTGATTTGGAAAAAAGAGAGTGCTGAGTTTGGGAGAAATAAATAAGGCTTCTCTGGCTGCAGCTGAGCAATGGCTGCAGTGTGTGGGGTGATGCTCCACAAGACTTAGTCCCCCCTATTCTCCTCCCATGATGGCTGAAAGCATGGGGTGTTAGTTCAGTGCCCACCCTGTGCCACGGTTGTGTGGGCTCAGCCTCGGGTGTCCCCCAGCAGAGAATTGCCCTGTGCTGCCCTCCCTCCCCTCCCTCCACTTGCATCACGGGTTTACTTGGTTTATGTATATATAGATATAGATAAATTACCGGTTTGGCTCCATAATTTTGTCTATGTGGACTGCATTTAGTACCATCTTGCTTCTTTCCTTTTATGTTCCCTACATCCTGAATTGCTCACTATATCACCGAATATCACCCTGTCACTCTGTGCCATGGCCATTTACTGCTGCCGCCGCTTCAGGTGCCGCTCCCCCTGAACAAGCAGGCGGATAAATTACCCGGAGGGCTCTCATCACACCTCCCGTGATCCCTTTAGCAAGTCGTGTTTTCCCTGGACATGAAATGATCTTTTCCCACTACAGGCTGTGGGATCATAAAGGAGGTGCTCACAATGGAGCGGGCTTAAAGTGGCAGAAAACCAGGAGTGATTTGCCCACTTTATCTACTTTTATTTATAACTTGCGCCTTCTCTTCCGGGGGAAAGATGGGTGTTTTTACTTTCCATTTCTGGATTATGGAGCGGAGGGGTCACAACCAAGTTTTGACTTGATGATCTCTGTGACCTGAAGTAACGTGACGTGAGGAGCAAAATGACAAATTGCCCCTTAAAAATCTGTGCAGGTGTCACTGAGAGTAAATTGGGCACAGAAATTGATTTCATGGTATTTGCCTTCTACGTTGAGGTAACGGCCTGAGCAACTTATTCATATTGTCAGCAATCTGGGGCACCTACATCTCTCCCCAGACTTGCAAAGTACCAACTGTATTTTGTATGCAACAGCCCTGCATCCTCAGTTCTTGGGAACTGAAGTGCTGTTGCTGCTGCCCACAACCACCAGCATCAATAAAATGGGACAAAAATAAGTATTTGCCATTCACAATTACAATTTGCATCACTGTGCCCACTGCCACTGTGAAGATTTGTGGAAAAAAAATTACTTTGTAAGGGTTTTTTCAGGTGGGATTAGTACTTTTTATACTGTAATTCTCAGAGGTTCAGAGCTGGCATCCTGCTGAGGTGGGTGAGGGACGTGTTGCACCTCTCTATTCCTGGAGCAGCTTTTGACACCCTCACGTGTGCTTAGGAGACCACCCTGGGGAAGGGTTGTTTCCTCCTTTCTGCTTGCCACTGGGCTGAAGGCACTACTTAATTCTTGCTGTCACTCTTTGCTCTGAGTTTAAGGGAAATGTTTGGAAAACGAACATGTTTAATCAACATTTTGAACTTTTGTTCTGATGGATGCTCTGGAATATCATCTCCCAGTCTCTCTGGTGTCTGGGCTGTCTTTATCAGCAAGTCTTTCTCTGTATTGACACTGTTTGCCATATTATCATGCTAAAAGCTTCACTGCAGTCTGCTAAAGTAATTAATAGCCAAAAGCAGGCATATGGTATCAACTTGCTCACCGTTACAGAGTGACAAGGTTACACCTTTCTACGTGACATCTCTTCTGTCATGGTTAGGGGTGGTGGGACCATCTCCTGCTCAGTAAAAACTCTCAGTTTCAAAAACCCAAGTAGTTTTCCTCTCTTTATCTCAGAATTTTAAACAACTCAATTGAATCTGAAATTCTGAAAAACAGACATCATCATTGTAAAACCTACAATGCCTCTGCTTGCCTACCCACTAGATATATTAAAAAAAAAAAAAGGCATCCACACTTTTCTGTGTAGTTACCTTCAAGTGCAGAGGATGTTTGTGCTGTGACATTATGGCAATCACAGCAGAACAGCAACTTTAATTGCCAGGCTATCTATGAAATGTAGCATAACTCCCTTTGCAGAATTAGACACTGTGGCAAATGTATTCTAGTTAATAGTTTTTCTTAAGAAGAAAAAATAGGTCATATATATTTAAATTGGAAAGGGTGTTTTCATTTGTTAAGTAATGTTTCCTCTTTTCTATCATTAAAGAAGATTTTCACCATGCAAACTGTATCAGAAAAAGAACACCTCATATTTTGAATTTATCTCTGTAACTGTAATAGAATCTTCATTTTTGCTCAGTTTAACACAGCAGGTTAAAAAAGCTATTTAGCATAACGAGGATATGTGTATGTTTGCTATTCGCAAAATAGACCAAATATATTAAAAAAACCCTGCCCTAATGTGACTTAATCATTGGATACTAATTTTGCTGATGACTTTTTTGTGAAAACAGCTCTGGAGTGAAAAGTTTTACAGAAGTGCTGCCTCCCCTGTGATACCCAGTGTGATTACTATAGCTGGCTGCAGGCACTTGCATATTTGTCCCTCCTGTGTGACCTAAAAAAGCTCTCTTTTCTTCATGAAATAAAATATCTGGGGTAGAAGCAGATGTGATGTTGGTTGGGGTCCCAACTTGTGGCTCTTGCCATACTTGGAAGTTGTGCAGTTGCCCTCATGCAGCCAAGAGCTGTCAGAGCCAGGGACCCACAGCCCTTTCCTATGGCCACTTCTAGGGATGTGCTTAGGCAGGTGCTTAATTCAAAGCACACAAAACATCTCGTTGACTCTATATAGAGCTGAAAAACACTTGTGCAATAAAGTACATCATGCTGTGGCTCAACAAAGAAGAGCTCATGCCTGGCTCTGGGAGACATGAAAATCACAATCCGATGAACTGGCTGCATCGCAGCAGTTTCATCTGAATATGTATGATATTGTTATTTAAAAAGTAACTGTAGCTGTGTGTGCTCATTTTTGGAAACTGAGCAAGAACACTGGGAGCAGCTATTTGGCCTTTGCCTGAAATGCCGCAAAGTACTGCTGCTGTGTGCCTGATGGTTGGTTTTAGATGGGTTTTTTTGTCTGTTTTAAAGAACTTCAATCTAGAGTTGAATTCTGTGGATGCAATGATCCCACCCCTCATCTAGAGCACGGCCTCACCATCCCATCCCATAGCTACATAGCTAGGTTCCCACAGGAACCTACAGGAACATACAGCTGTAAGCACTTGTTACCCAGGGAATTTGGGATTTCTCTGATCCCTGCCCAGGGACGTGAATAGAGGACTCCAGGGCATGTTACAGGGATGCTGCATTGCAGTAAGAAATGTGGGGTGTGTTGAATGAGAAAATGTCTCCAAAAAGTAAGTCCCTCTCTATCAGAGTGATCAGACTCTGGGTGGAAAGCAGGACAGTGAAAAGTCTTCACTCCTCAACATGAGAGCAGTTTGCAAGACAATTCGCAAAGCCAAATTAAGCTCACAATAACAGAAAATGACACTTCTTCTGGAGCAGAACCCCGTGGCACAGTGTCCAGGGCAGCAATGGCTTTGCTCTGTGACCTCCAGCTGCAGCCAGGTGTGCCTGAACCTGTTTCAACCCCATAACCCACAGCCACCCTTCCAGTAGCACCCAAGCGATGTACTGGATCGGCACTGGCCAAAATGGCAGTGGCGAGTTTGGCTACTGGCACCTGTGGGATGTGCTGAGGACGAGGTGCTGGGAAGTCACAGGGACGTGCTGAGATAAATGAGTGTGAATTTGGCAATTAAATTTGCAGCCGCCTTCACAGTTGCGGACATGCACAAATGGAACTGATGGAGTTTCCTTTGCCTGCTAAAGGAAGCATGAAAGAAATTATTTTATGTCCAAAGTTTGTAGTTGAGCCGTGAGGGACTTCTAATTAGAGAACTAATGTGCACTTTCCCAGTGATTAGGTAAACACATTTTTTTGTTATTTATAATAGCTTCCATCACACGGATTCAACTAATTACAAAAATGTCCCTTGTAGAAACCATTTACAATTTTAATTCCAATTATTTTTTGATAATTCAGAAACATTTTTCTGACTATTCATCAGAAAGCAGAAAGTTAATCCATTCATTACCACACTGGATGGCTGATTTGAAACCAACCATGGATTACAAAGTCAGACTGAAGGTGAAAAACAGGACTTTGCTGTGCAGGAAGTTGGAGGGGGGGGGGGAGGAAATAGCTGTAAAAAACCACATTGCTGAAAAAATGAATTGTTTGCAGAGCTGAAGAAGAGAGGCAGCGTTACATTTGCAGCATAAACTCTCCCGTGTTGATTGAACCCTTTTGTAATGGCAGCAGCAGAAAGTCAGGGACGTGTGTTTGCCCAAAATATCCTCCCTGAAATTTCCGCGATTTAAGGACATCTGTTCAGTGACCATGAATCAGCTCCCACCACATCAGATCCCCATTGATTTATGTAGGAGCTAAATGAGTCTGGATACAGATAAAAGCTGTAGCTTGTATTTGAAAGAAATGGGTACAACGAAGTAGAAACTTTTTCCCCCTGGTCTCTGTTGAACTCTCCCTTCTCAGCCACGGCTGAGGCTGCTGTTTCCCAACCTGGGACATGCAGGGCAGGAGATGGCCCTGGCTGTCCCCCTGCCAGAACAGAAAGGCTTTTGATTTAGCAGGTTTTACACCCATCTTAAGGAAAGCAGCCGTGGCAGGAGAGAGCCCTAAGGATGCTGTGGGTCGGGGCTCGTTGCTGTTGCATCTCAGCCATACCCTGAACCCCACATCACTCTGTTGGAAATTGTAGGTATCCACCATGGGATAACTTTGCCTTTAAAATATTAGTTTTAACTCAAAACATAAAAGGACCAGAAGTTCAAAGTGCCTTCATAGGCACTGCAGGGTGGCAGTGAATCTTCTGTGATTCCTTCTGATCCAAAAATTACAGGTCAGGTCCTCCCTGCTTTGCATCTCCTTAAGTTATGTGCTGTCAGTGGAGCTGCACTGATTTACAGCCCTGGCCAAGAAGCAAATGCATTTCTTTTAACCTAAATGACCTTTTTTAAATGTACCCAATCTAGGAATTAAACATCCCATCTGATTTCCCCTTTGTAATTTTATTACACAAAGCTGTAAGACATATGCAGCTTTTTTTTTTTTTCTCTGAAGAGTGATTATTCTCTTTGTTACAGTCATATAAAATCCTACCAAATTTGCTTCTGACTCCCAATATTGTATATCAAACTCCAAATTTAGAGCCCTATAAAATTAGTTTCTTGAATTCAGTGTGAAAAGCTTTGATTTCTGTGCATAAACATTTTAAGAACTGTATTCCTACTATCTCCTACCTTCTCCAAATATTTATTAAATACATTTTCTGAAAGACAGTTTCAACCTTCAGAAACGAATTGCTGCCTAAAATGGGTTTGACAAGCCAAAAGCACAGCATTTAGGTTAGAAAATACAAAATGTTTTGGTTTTGAAATACATCTTGCAAGGCAGCTGCATATTTCTTGAAGGTGCAAACTCAGAAGGTCCATCCCAGCTGGGATTTTTTGGCTGGACAAAGCTGACAAGTGACGTTTGGGAACCCTCTCTCCCAACACCGGGAGAGACCTTGAGACACCTTGGTGACTTTGCAGGGAGTGATGCTGAGACAGGGAGGAAGAGGAGGGATGTGAAGGATGTCTCATGAAGACAGCAGGGGAAGATTTGGTCCTTCAGTCCTTTAAAGGCATACCCTTTAACGTGGCTGCACTTTTGTCACAACCAGTTTGTGTTACCAACACTCACTGATTTGCTCCAAAAATACAAACGGAAAGGAAGATGCAGGAGACGACGAAGCATGAGGTCTCAGCCAAACTCATCCAGCAGCCTTCACCTTTCCTGGACATAAAAAATGGTTCAATGAACATCTGTTGTCTCACCCTCCCTGAGCCCTTTCAAGTGTCCCCACTTCTCTTGATGGCATTTTGTAAATCAGTCCAGAGATAAGTGTCACATCTCCTGCAACTGGAGATTGGGTGCTGCCCAATTAACTGGGGCTTTCACTGAGACAGAGCCTGATTTGCTTTCAGCAACTAACAGTCAGACACTGTTGCTTTAGACCTTGTTCACATAAATCCTGCCTTACAGCCTTGCTGGACAGAATAAATTGGATCAGGGGAGCAAAACACTCCACAGCTGTAGGGGTGCAATGACAAACCATGGCGGATAACTGGTCTAGGGGCTGCAGCAGAGAAACCACAGCTGACTTTCTGCTGAAGATTGGGCTTCAAAACCCACGGGTGCAAAAGTTTCCTCTGGCACTTGTGTATATATTGTGCTGTGTCCCAGCAGATTGCTTGCTCCCTTCCTAATGTGCCACATCTCTGAAAACGAGCCCCTGACCCAAAGCAGTCTAGGGAAAAAGTCCTTTCTTCTTCTTTCACCCTGCTCTGGTCGTGGGGTGAGACTAAAACTGGGAAGATGATTAGCCTTGTCACAGCTTGGAGCTGCAGACTGGTAAATTTGGGTTGAGTATTGAGGGGTGTTTCCTGGGTGATTCTGATCATCTGAAAGTGATAAGAGACACTGTGCTAGTGAGCCAGAGCACAGGCTGGCTCATCCCTGGCAGCTAATGAGCATGGAAAGGAGGCAAAATGATGGATCAACACAGCTGAAGTGTTTTCCAGCACCCCTTCTGCATCTTACACAGCTGTATAAAGCAATGGATGTGTTAAAGATGGCTTTCAAAGGCATGGGTGGTGGCAGGTCTACACTTGCCAAGGTCTGGACCTGGGATAGAGACCACAAAGAGAGCAAATACCAGCAAATGTGTTTGTCATGTCTTCAGCTTTTTGGAGAGCCACCATCCGTAGGAAAGGCCAGACTGCCTCAGTAAATAAATAAACACAGGTAGGAAGCCCCAGAGCAAAGCACATTGGATGGCTTCCTTGCAGAATGGTGGGAGGGTTTGTGCTTTTTGGCACACACCTCTGAAGAGCTGATCCTCCTGCCTCGCCAGCCAGGGCATGGCAGCCTGTAAAGCTCCAACAACAACAGCAGGAAAAAACAACAGCTCACTGATGTTAATAAACAAAGGGATCAACGAGGCCAGAGCTGATGGCGTGTATTTACTGGTCCCACCTCAACATGGAGCCTCTTCACAACGGCGCTTTGTTGGAAAGGATCCAGTCTTTTCGCCACCAAACCCAGCCAAGGCAGGGCCCTTGCATTAAAGTGGATGACTCTGAAGGGAACACCGTGGCTGGGGTCATGGCAAGGCTCAACCACCCTTTCATCCCTGGTGTTTGCCTGGAGCATTGCTGTAGCAACCTCCAACACTGGCGGGTAGGAGAGCAGTGCTCAGAGAGAACATTTAATTTCTAAGTTTCCAACACTCTCCTGGGAGGAGGGAAACCACGCCGAGAGCTGCACCAATGTGGACTTGATGAGCAGGTCAGCAAAAGCTCCAGATAAAACGTGCATTTTGTGTACAGGAAACCCGGAGTACAAGTCTGTATACAAAAAAACCCCCCACCTTCTCAACTTTTTATTCTCTGCCCTAGAGTCACTGTCATCTTAAAATTCTCTGCAAACACGAAAACAAATCATGCTGTCAAAAAATCGTGCATTAGAAACAAATTATGCTCTCTAAATGCATCTTGGCAATATAATTGATAAACTGAGTATGCGAAATAATTGAAAAAGTAGGGGGGGGACATGCAGGATAAATGACTAAAATAGGAAAGTAATGAACACGTGTAAATAAGAGCCACAAACAATAAATATAAATTACGGTGTGACAAACTGTAAATAATCAGAGCATTTCAGGCCTGAAATGTGATCCCTCTTCAGGGAAAACTTGTGTTGGTAAATCTGCAAAAGCCTTAGAGAGGAAAACAAGAAGAGATGAGGTTATCGGGGCTCTTTGAAATGGCAGGCACGATGGATTAGCCCCTGGATTCATTACTCAAGAAGCTTTAGCAGCAGTGTGGAAGTAAGACGCGTTACCAGCCCGTGTCCTACCTCCACCCCAACATACAAATGATGCCGGCAGGAGTGATGCCCCCAGCCTCTCACACCCTATATAGAGAGATTAAAAAAAAGCAGGGATGACATTTATCTTCCCTAATTTAGCCATTTAGAAGGGGCTTTGATGGCAAGCTCTTGTCTCCTGATTCACTCCACTTTCCCCTTCCCTCCCCCATAGCTTAGGAATCTGCGTGATATTCAGAAATAAATAGTCACTGTCCCCAACTTCTCCTGCAGATGCACGTATCAAGATAGCTGTTTGTCCACTGTGTAGGATTTTAACCCATCTTTTTGTTTTCAGGTCCTAAATCCTTTTTAGATCCCTGGGATTAAATTCTCATCAAGACCAGCCTGTGCCAAGACCTCTGAGCGCCGTCAGCCTGAATGAGGGATGAGGCTGCAGAGCAGCTGGAGATCAACACTCAGGGTGGACCAAGCCACATGGGGAGAGATTTGGGATGGATGAGGGCTGGTGGATTTAAACCCTGGCCTCCTGTGTGATTCTCGACTTCAGAAAATGTTGAGGGATGACACTTAGACCTTCGTTTGCTGTTTCAGAATCTGGTTGCTTTGTCTGCAGCAGGTAGGTCCCTGCTTCACCCTGCTCTTGGGTTTGGTGAAATTGTTGTGTGTTTATGTCTAGTAAGATCCAAGTGGGTTAGGACCGAGAAAACATTTCCTCGGTGGACAGATTTGAAGGGAAATGCTTGCTGCTTGCTCTGACCAAGGGTCATTTGGGAAGCACCCTCAGGAGCTGTGTTGAAAGCAAAGATTGCACCTCTCTGCCTTGCTGCTGGCTTGTAGACAGCATCACGTGGTAGAAATGTATCACACTCTATGTCTAGGGGTAATAAGAAGAAAAGAAATGACATTAAAATGCAAACTGTTGTCGGTGGTTATTTCCATGGATAGGCCTCTTCCATTTAATAGCACAGCATCCATCATGTTATGCCTTATTTCAGCTGTGATTGCTCCTGAGGAAAGCTGTAGGTCACACCGTGGTGAGCACAGTGCCTTTGAGAAGAACTCGTGGTGTGGTTTTTCAGTTGGGGGGGTGGGGGGGAGGTTGCTTTGTGACTTTATTTTACAGCTGTGTTTGCACTCATACTTTACCAAGAGTGGTGGAAAACTTTGTCAACTGGAACAGGCTGTGGGGCTGTATCAGTCTGTGCAATGGTGACTGGTGGTGTAATACAAGAGAGAGGCAGCCCCAGCATTTAGAAATGCAAGGAGCTCCTATGAGGGGTGTTAAAGCAAACAGTGGGGCAAAACTTCTGAAATCTTGGGGATACAGGTGAAAACAAGGTTCACCCACCAAATTATGCCCTCTCTACAGCAGCCCAAGAGACCTGTTGAGTTAATGCTGTGCTGTGGCTTCCTCCACGGAGCCTGAGGGAGATGGAGAAGCCAAAATGTCCTGATTTTAATGTAACCCTACAAGCGATGGTTTGGGACAAAGCCTTGCTCCTGTTTAACAAAGGATTTCATGAGACTCAATTAGCAAGGTTATTAATTAATCAATTATGTAAAACAGATGAGCAATCAGATATCCTGTTCTACAGTGATACAGCTCATTGTTAAAACTTAATTAACTCCCAGGCTTGGGGACAAAATTAAAAACAAAGAACAAGAAAGAGGAAAATACCCCCCAAACCCTACAGAAGAATCAGTCAGGAGAGAACGACTTCAACTGAGGACGGAAACTGAGACCAGGTTTGGGAAAACAGCCCTGGTCTAAGAGAATATTGGAGTTATTTTGGGTCATTTAACAACCAGCCTGATGTTTGTCTCTACCACTACTGAGCCAAATTGTGCTCTCTCGCTTGCCAAAATAAATCTATGGTAATTCCCTTGGGGTAACTGAATAGTTTCAAAGGTGTCTGAGGAACGATGTGACGAGGGAGGAGTTCAGCAGATGTATTTATTTGCCATGGCAGCAGCTCTTGCAGCGAGCATGGAGGTGAGATGGAGCATCAGCGTCACTAACGGCCACCAAAGCTCAGTGTAGGTGTTGGATTCTTATGTGACTTGTACCAAAAGCAACGGGAATATTGATCTTCTGCAATAGTCCCTTGTAACCCAAAGTATTTCAATAGCCTACATTAGTCTGTGAAAACCTACATCTTGTTACAGTCTCTGTTTTATTTAATTTTACTTTAGGCTAGTAGTTATTTAGGTCAATTCTTTGCCAGTTGTGATAAATTGATACACCATCTGTGATGGAGCAAAGCTGTGTCTGTATATTCCTATTTGTACAGACTCTTACCTGAATATATTTGCATTAACTGGATTTGTGATATTCAGCATAGAAAAATCAGTGTCAAAACCTGCAAGTCTCTCCAAAACTGCAAATAATTTCAGCAGTAACATGTTTTCAAAGCATAAACCAATGTGCTTCTGGACCTGTCCTCTAACAATATGTTCTGGGGTTGATTTTTCCCATGTTTAAGGGCCAGATTGCAAATGTATTGGCTGGGCATGGAAGTAGAGTCATGCTCCAGCAATGGCTTTTATTGAGTAACTATAGATGAGAAAAGGCAGTTAGTTACCACCTGGCAAAGAACCTGCATTTGAAATTTTCGTTACTAACTCTCTCTCTGCCCAACCTTTTAGCGTGGACTTCCAGGAATTTATAGTGATACGTGAAGGAAGTTGATGCTCAAGAGGAGTAGCTGCCAGACTCTGTTTTTCTTTCTAAATCTGTTGTCAGCAGAGAGGTTTCTTGCACAGCTACAGCTGGGAGGGTGGCTGCAGAGTCACTGAATGCTCACATTAGAGCTTTTTACACACCTCTGCCTCATTGCTGAGCTGATATAATGCTGGCAAAACCTGAATTTGCTTCTGGCCTTGTTCTTCTTTTCCTCCTGGAGTGTCACTATGCGGTTTGTGGGTTTTTCTTTTAATCCTAGTTTTCAGGGATTCATTTCAAGCGGTTACTAGATATTGCACACAGGGGACAGGACCAACCCAGCTCGTAGAGAGAACCTGCCTCTGCAGTTTGTGGGTTGTGATGGGCTGATCCCGAACTGCTGAAGCCAGTGGGAATTTTCCATTGAAGAAAAGTGGGTTCTGTCCTGAAAACAGCGGGTGGGACTGCTCTGTCCGTGGGGCTGGCCCTCTCTTTCACAGCTTACTTAAATCTATTTGTTTCACTGTTTTGTTTCCCCCCCCCCGCCCTTTTTCCTGCATAAAGCCTGCTCTTTGCCTTCCCCACCCCCTCCGAAAAATAAAGATGGTCTAGTTTCAAAGATGGGAGTGCTCAGAAAGTCAAAAGCTTATTAATAGCTCTCTGCCTCTTTTTAATCTATTCAAAAACCTGTACAGTGTGCAAAACTGTTGTGACATGATTTTTCTTTTTAATATCTCACCCTTTGACTGTCAGTATTTAAGGAAAAATGAAACTAATCATCAGTGAGGGCTGTAATGCTGTTTTATAGCTGGTGTGGAGCTCAAGAGAAAATGTTGTAAGAGAGAGAGAAAATAGAAGACTTTGTGTGTATGCATGCAGCTCACACTGGAGGTTTCACAGATCATTAGCAAAATAATATCAGTAAGATAAGGAAAATATTTATATATTGGAAAATGGGGGGGGAAAAGGCTGTTTCTTTGTGAAGGGTAACTTTTACGCGTGTGTCCCTTTCCCTACAGAGGTACCAGTGCCCCCCCAGGTACAGCCTGGTCTGGCAGATTTTACTGGGGGTGCAAAGTACAGTATTTGGGTCTACGGCCTCCTCTGTCCTCCAGGTAAGATGATGATCATTTTCCCTTAAACCCAAACTGACCTTTTACCATTTCCGGAGCAACATTTCACTGCAGACACTCCTTGGTAACACCAGGGAAACAAGTTAAGGAGTTAAGCAAAATTAGCCCAAGATCCTTGTCCAAAATAGCGGAGAGAAACATGGAAAAGCTAAATATAAATCAACATGGCTTATCAGGACATGACAGGTGGAACATAATAAGGTACTATGAGTATTTTAATATATGAAACCAAAGTATCAATTCACAGTACTTAGTGGAATCTTAGTGGAATCTTAGTGGAAGTTGTTAGAGAAGAGGTTTTCATAGTATGGGTGAAGAAACACAGCTCAATCTTCTTTGAAGCATGGAATGACTTCCCAAAAGTGGATATCCCAAAACAGGAGAGTCTAAAAGACAGTGGTGACCCAAGCAGGAAGGTAGGACTGGGAGGGATCATCAATTTAACATAAATTTAAGGCAGGTTCTGACCCTAGATGACACAACTCACCCAATGGTGTATGGACAGACAAGTTACAAATGTTTTACCTGATGAGATGGTAATTGCATGAATGTTTGAAAATAGGTTGGATTCTTTCATGTGGTACTTTAATATTGCACATACAGAGGAAAGGTGATGAAGTAATATTTGAAACTCTGTAATTAGCACTGTAACAACGTTGGCTTTTAAAAGTAGTTAAAAATATTAAAGAGGAGCTCTAATTTAATAATAGAGACACAAACCCAGGTATTTCTAAGTGAGGATGGCTTCCCACCAATTGTATTCAATATATTTTTGCCTTCATTTACATTATAGATAATGGCCCCTGTAAAATGTGGCTGTGTTTCTAAAACTGCCCTGGATACCATCAGAAGAGACAGAAAAACATCACAATTTGCAAACTGGGGAGAAAATAAAGATGAAAGCTTCCCGTCCCTGCTAGTTCCTTAAAAATCAATTTTAATGTAATTTGAAAAGTTCTGATTTTGGTACAGTTATTACTTTCAGTTGGTTTCATTTCTGCTTTTAAAATATAGCTTTCTAGAGACCTTACATTAACTTCACAGATTACAGCTGACATTGAACAGAGGTATAAGGTATAAACCAAATATAAAAGACCATCCATTTCCATGCATGATTAAATGCTGACTCAAGGTACTGCAGTGTTTTTGATCCCCAAAGTTTAATAAAATTCAGGACAGGCAATAAGGAGTCGCAGACAAATTAAAATTTATTGAGACAGACAAAAATGCAACTATTTCAGACTACAGTTAAGCATTTACAGTTAACCAAAGATAGCAAAATGCTCACATTCCACTTAAGTCCTTATGGAAAAAGCATTCAGAATTTACTATGCAATTCTACTTACTATGATAGTCTACATCCACCTACAGTAGGGACATCAAACTGAAACACGTAATATTTGGATCTCTCCTTACAGATCTACACATTTAACAGGAACGGACATCAACAGCATTGAGAAAAGTATAAAAAGACCAAAACCCACCTACTGTAGAAAGGGCTTTTTGATGTATAGTAACTGTACAAAGCAGTCTATGTATTAAAGGAACTTGAATGGCATACAGAAAGGACTGCAATAAAAGCCAACAAACATAGGAAGCTAAGCTTGAGCGATCTGGTGGTCTGTATCAAGTGGTGACCTTAGATCTATGTCATTTGCTGCTCGAGGGGAAAAATGCTACAAAACTTCTAATATCAAAATATTCCCATGCCAGAAATGTACACTGAGACTAACAGACTAGGCTGGAGAGGCAAAGAGAAGCATTCACTAACAAACAGTGTTGTTTTAAATATAAACTTTACATTTTCAATATAAATTGTAGAATAAATATTAAATAAACACTTCAAATGGTTGAAAATAATAGTACAGAATAGCTTAAAAAAAGGAAAAGAAAAGGAAAAGGATTCTTTGTGTTCACAGCAAAGGCCAGTAACGACCCCAAAAACCCAACTGTGCTGAAATCTGAACTCAAGGAGATTTTGATTTAACCACAGTAGTTAAAAGGACACCTTGAAACATAAATGCCTAACAGTATTTCATAGTGTCTAATATTAAAAGAAAATGAGATTAAAAATTGGTTTGTGTCTCTAAAAGAATGGGACAATTCTGATTCCATTTTTCACAATGAGAAAATGTTTGGAAGGTCAATGACTTGATGCAGATGGGAAACCCTGCTTAAAAAAAAAAAAAGAAAGAAAAGAAAAAGAAAGGAATTAAGCTGGAAGCAAATTAAATCCTTTACAAAGCACGAAGAATGGAAAGGGCTTGATGGGGAAGAGCACTGGTTCTTGGTAGAATTGCTGATTTCTTTTAGAGAAATAAAACATTTTCTTTATGCAGCTTGCAAAATTGGACACACACACACGGGTGTGTATAAATATATATTTACAGACACACACATATATACACACATGTATATATAGGCTGCAGGTTCCCCAAATACAGGAGGATGCCAGTGGATCACCAAAGGGCTTTGCTAAATAGCTTTGTAAGATTTGAAAACTTGCTTTTAACTCAATCCATAGTCTGAGCTGCCCTTCCAAGCCAAACACCCTCTGCCCTCCTCCTGACGGCCGGGACACTTTAGGATTTGATGCTTCTTGCCTTAAATGCTCTTGTAATCACACCCAACTGAACCAGTCAAGAAACTCACATTTTTCTAGTAGTGGCCCTGATTCAGAAGAACTGAAACAGGTGACTGAATGATCACCTGGCTAGAGGTGTCTTCTTGAATCCAGGCCAGTGGCCTTAAAAGGGAAAAATATACATGTGTATGTGTGTTTGTGGCTGTGTGAAGTTAAAGATGCTGGCAGAGAGAGATCAGCTGAACCAGCCTGGCAGTGCTGGGCACAGAGCGGTTTGACTGGTGCCCACTGCAGGTTTGAGTCGGTGAGTTTGAGACAATGGAAATTGGTTTATAGTTTAAGATATAAAACCTACCAGCTCTGGTTTAGAATAGCTGCATGTGAGTGGTTACAGCTGGTAGAGGATCAATGGTGTTGAGAAATGGATGGTGGTGGCACATCTCATGTAAGCTGGAGGATGTCCACATTCATTTTTAAGGGTGTATTTAACAGCTTTTATTTAACCATCTTGCATATTGGCACACAACACAGAAAGGCTACAATTTGGACCCTGGAGCTGCCTGCAAGGACTCTGTTAGATGGGCTTTACCCCAGTGTGGTGCTGGGCAGAAGGGATTGACTATATGGCCTTTGAAGTATGGCATAGTTCAGAATAAGCCATGGAAAAGGGACACAGAACTGGAGGAAAAAAACAGTTATGTGTGGAGAATGATTCCAGTCAGGAGGATAAACCCAACTCTACTGATGGTGAACCTCAGTTTTATGTCAGAGTGAAATGGCATCTTTGTGCCCCAGGCAGGTCCTGCACAAGGACACCCAGAGAGTATGGCTTTAATTAATAAAATACCAGAAGGAAAGCAGCCACAATGTTTGAGAAGCTACTGCTCGTGTTCAATTACTTCTCACAAAAATCTTACTATTTAAGGAAACAGAAATGCTGCTTGTATCTATTCCTCTTGCAAGTCATCATCATGTTCTATGAAAGGCAAGTAGAAAAAGCGTGTGTGTGTGTTGTGCAGCTCATGGACAAAGACTTTAAAATAGATTTTCAAAAGCTACAGAAAAATCAAAGGGATTTGAGGAAGGGAGGATTGCAGGCCTTTTGCAAATGACTGTGATGACAGATTTTTGGGAGGATGCGGGGGCGGGAAACAGCACACAACAAATTTCTCACGATTTTACCCATCCTTCTGCATTAATAAAAATTATGCCGGCTTGCTCTTTGTTCTCAGGTCATTGATCGAGGTAAATAGGAAACGAAAGAGGAGAAAACAACTGAGCCCCTGCAACACGTGGTGTCTGAAAGGAGTTCTTCAGTGTTGCTCTTCTGATCATGTCTGAAAGCAGAGGCTGACACCGAGGGGGAGAGGGGCTGAAGAGTCAGGCTCCCCAGGGGGCATGGACTTTGGAGAGGGCTGAAGACCACAGCCCTTGGGCCACTATCCCTAGAAAATTGACTTCTGCCAACCAGCACGATATTTTCCTGCTTTCGAGTGAGTACGTAACCAGCCACGTTTTGACTCTGTAATGTCCCCACCTCTATATTCAACACTAACTCAGAGGAAAAAAGTATTCCATCTAATTAGTTTTCTGTGTAACAATCACATTTTTCATTCTGCAAAATAACTCACAGATACTGCTAAAATACTTATATCTGGATCCTAATGCAAGGGTGGGGTTAAGGTTTCTGAAACCTCTCTGTTTCTGAAAACAGCAAAAATAGTACAAGGTGACCACAGTACATTACTGCATCCGAGAACTGCAATGGGAAAGGATGCAGCAAATAATTTAATGTCAATATCCTGTGATGTAATTGCAAAGCTATGAATACATGGGAAGTGCTGAGGGAATCACAGACTGTATTTTAATACTATTCTTTTTTATGTGTCTGTATTACGAGCGTGCAGCTTGTCACGCTGAGCAAAGGGGTTATGCTTTTGAAACATGACCAGCTAAAGTTGCTTTTTTAACCAGGTCAAATAAATATTAACTATTTAAATTAAAGAAGTGACAGCTTATTACTTTTGATGGTTAGTGTCTTTGACAGCTTTATAACTTTAGAATGAGGGAAGTAAATGAAGAACGGGCAGACCCACAGCGTGTGAGCAGAAGCAGAGGGTGCCTGAGCGACGTCAGTGCAACTCTTGGTGCAAACGAGCTCAAGACAGAAGCAGCTCTGGGGGTGGTTATGATGCTACAGATTCACAAAACACTTTCCTTAAACACTTCGAAAGGCAGATGGACTCTGTTCCCTGCCTGTAGGGCTTGGTCCGTGATAGCTGTGGGTTCTCAGCATCTTGTAAGATCAAGGTTCCTTAACCAAACGAAGAGTGGCAGTGAGCTGATCTACCCTCTGCTGGGGGTTTTGCCTTCAGTGAGGGCTGTACTAAGACTGTTGGACTCATTCTCAGAGAATGTAAAGAAGAGAAAATCCTGCCAGTGGGTTTCTTTCTGGATTAAACCCCTGGTGCAGGGCAGCCAGAAGTCACTATCCAAAGAGATTTACTCTTTACCAGAACATAACAAATAGTGACTAGCAAATGAGGCACCTACTTTTCCTGCTTCAGGAAAGAAAAACAACTGTTTCTGATGTGATCCAGGTAACAATTTGTGACACAAATTCTCTAACATGACAAGGGCTTCCAAGCCTTGTATTGGATTTTTGAGCCCCTTCTGCAATTCTTCTTTCCTAAGATACATTTCGTAAAGTCTGCAAGTGAGGATTAAGACATGAAATGTTTTTGAAACAAAACTCATTGCCCCTGTGATTAGAACAAAAATCCCCTGAACCAACTGAACAAAAGCTGTATTCTAAACAGTCCTTGCTGAAAAAAAACCCTTGTCTTCCAAATTAAATAGACTATACAAAATTAAACTCAGTAGAGAGGGAACATTTGTGCCAGGTACTCTCAGATACAATTGCAGAGATATGATATGACTTGCAATATTGTGCAAAACGTGAGTCCTCATTATGATGGGCACTACCATATATAACCAATTTCATCATCCTTATCATCATCTTCATCTTCATCATCTTCATTAGCTGCTCTTACATGAATCTTCAGTTTCCCTTCTTTGTCTCTTTTAGCTGCTTCAGGCTCCTCTTCCAAATCATCCAACAATACAACAGATCCACCACTGCCAAAATCCCCTGAGGTTTCTTGCTCTTCTTCTGAAACAGGCGAGCAGGAAAGGTCATTCCCTCACATGACACCAAGCCCCTTGTTCATCACTACCCTTGTTATTCAAGCCACTGTCATTTGCAGTGTTACTTTTTAAATTCATTGGTTCAGCTATTAATGAAACAACCTCTACATTTTAATGTTCATCCTGAACTGGAATAAATACATATATATAAATTTACTCTGAAGAATTTACTTGCATCAAAAAACTATGCATCACCCTCCTCCTAGAGACTTGACTGGGGTGTCTCAGATCACAGGCATGCAGGCCAGAAAAATCATTACTTATTTGTAAATACTTTCATCTCATCACAACTCTGGAAGCCAAGCTAAAATTATTCCACAAATTGATTTTAGTTGAGTGCATAAACCACGGTCTATCAATGTAGCTATTGAGCCTAACACCAGTGATGTGATTCTGGGCATCTCAGATCTTCTGGGTCCTCTGCTTTCTCTGCTCCTTCTCAAAGAAGAAGGCTGCATCCACAGCCACCACTGAAGCACTTGTAAGGAATATATACAGGTATAACAGGTATATAACAGCCTATGTATAACAGCTAATCGGTGATTTCACATATCCACATTAATATTGTCTTGTCAGCAATATTGTGGGGTTTGGTTGTTAATTTATAAAATTTTAAACATTTACGCCTTCCTGTGTCTGGAAAACATCATTCACAAAGCTCCAGTAAATGTGCTTTCCAGAGTATACTGAGCAATATATTTAATAACCATGCATAGCAATCCCATAGCCTTAATTTTGATCTCAATTACTACATTTTCCAGGCTGGTAGCAAAAATATCTTCCTATCAGTGGCTACTGCCTGCTGATTTCTGCTACACTCTCCTAGTCCAAAGGACCAATGTGTATGTAAGGGCCCCATTTGTAGTCTGAAAAGGAAAATAGGGGAGCACTTTGAACACTGGTAGTCATGTTTCCCTGTTGTCACTTTTGTTATCCTGCTCCATCGTACAGCAATGGCAGGGCTTACAGCGGTGTTAATTCCTTTGTTGTCTGAGGAAAGCACATCATTACTCACCACAACTAACTGTCCCTTGTTTTCTTGAGCCAGCTATCTCATTCCCGTACTTATCAACGCACCAGCACTGCCCTGTGCTGCCGTGGCACTGAGTGGCTTTGTAATAACCTTCTTCATTGCACCGTGGGATGAAAGCACCTGAATAAAATATAAGGTATTATCAGTTATGCAAGCCTCCGTAGGAACAAGCAGCTATATAGAGTATTATGAACTTGTCTCTTATGTACATGGAGATCTTTACAACATTGTCAAGAAAACACATGTGATTATATGGTGCCTAAAAGGGAGCAGAAATTATAGATGATTAACTATTTTCAGCCAGCCTGGTCACTGCACAGTGCAAAAATGTTTGTGCATATATAGCTCACGGCAGGTGATGGCATACGGTTCTGTTCTGTCCCAGAATGATTAATATTCCCACAGAGCCTCTTTCAATTTTAACTCCTGGTTTTAAACTTTTCTTCCCAAACTGCATTATTACCCCAACTTCATTAATTCTGCATTTCCCTTCCATTTGCACTCCTTCAGTGTTTATCATGTAAGTCCTTCCACAACACTGTAATTATCCCTGGAAGGTATCTGCCATCTGCTTGCCATTCATACTAATCTCAGACACAACTTCTGACTTACTAACAGTTCTCACGTAAAAAAGGAGAAGTAATTCATGAGCTTTACAGAGAGGGGCAACAGGATTTGAAGTCAGTAAGTCTTTGGATTTGAAGCCCAAGATTTGCCTCACAATAAAACCAATACAGCTCAGCCTTGTAGAATATGGTTCATTCTGGCATCTGCAGAAAGGGAAGCACTGGGGAGAAACTTCTTTTATTGCTCCCACCATTTTCAGCAGATACAGCAAGTGTTCTTCAATATGAAAAGCCCTCTTGTCCTTTGAGATGAGTTAGCTTTATTCCCAGGGGAGGTCAGTACTGTCATTTTCTCTTCTTTGCCAATTGCTTCAATTTGAAACATGGCAGAAACCCACCCTTGCCCCCAAATTTCTTGTCTCAAATGATTTTTGAGAAAGTATTTTTCTCCTTTGTCAAAGACACTGGTGATTTACTGGTCACACAGTAAGTTTTTTAACTAGTCTCTTCAGACAGTTCATGTGTCAAAGGGGCTATTTCCACTACATTTTTCACAGAAAAAAATGAATAAGAAGGTGCTGCCCAACTGTCATGAAATTTCCTATATAAAAGACAAAAAAGTGGAAGTCAGTCTCACACACACACACACACACATATCTATATGAATATCTGCAGAAACTTTTGTGTATCGGATCAGTTCTGGAGGCCACTTCACATCCATTAGTGAAAATATTTAAAATAATTTCAAAGCATGATTTTATATCAGGTTTGCTTATAGGTACTACCATTATGTTCATGAACAAATATAAAGCATATGATGATGACTACCAAAAGAGTCATTTTCACTATTTGTAAAAAAATCAGTGTAATAATCATATAGATGTAGCCGCCCTTGCAGGTTTTTGCAAGTTAATGCTCAGTGATTAATCCTTTATTGCAATATTGGTTGAGAAAGTTTTTTGTTTCTCCATTTATGGTCATATTCCTTCTCTGTTGATCACTCCAGGTTTTTATCAGACTATACACAACCTTGGGAAAACTGGACAGGTGCTGATTTTGAGCTGGTGTAAATCAGCACAGCTGTGCCTGTGTCACTAGAGCTCCTCTCTTATACCAGATGAGTATCTGGCTCCGGGGAAGAATCAAAGGTGGAACCTCCGTGGCATTATGGGGTGAGCAGGGAATAACCGCTGCATTTTAAACTGTCTCATGCTTTCTCTTTTCTATGAGCAATGCAAGCTTTGCCTTCTTTGAAATAAGTCTTTTTGCATAGTATCACTTTATTTCTTTAAAGCATTAAAACGTACCACACTGCCTGTAAAAGCCACAGATCTAAAAATAAATTGTGACCCAGGCTCGCTGCCAACATAACTGTGTGGGGAAAGGATTCCCACTTTGGGTCACAGTGAGGAGTAGAAAGCACTTTTCCTTCCGCATGGGAAATCTGTGCCAATTGGTATGTAGCACCGGAACTTTAAGTATTTAGCTACGCATACTAATGTCACAGTATTTGCCAACCATCAGAGGGAAGATTGCAGTGTGTCCTCTCCCACGTGTCAGGTGCAGGTGATAATCTGGTGAGGACAGTGAGTCACTGGGAGCAAGTGTTGTACAGCACGATGGTTTGTCCTGCAAATCCTACACAAATTGGTCCCCGTGTTCATTAGAAACAACCTCTGGCAACAAGCTCTGCTATTCTGGAGCACGGCATCCAACAGCCCATTTAGTGGGAACATTTCACCCCGTAATTTGGTTAGACATCAGAGAACATCCGCAGGGTTTGGAAGGAGAAAGGAGTTCAGATTTCCTCTCCAGAGGTTCTTGCACAGACTGTGCTTCCCCATGGTGTGGAGAGGACTGCTGGTGGACCAGCTTTACTATTAAGCACTACAAAATGTTAGTCACTCCCCACTGAACTGCCTCAGGCTAATGAATCCTGTTTCCCCCATTTCTCTTTGTCCCATGCAGTATTTAATTATTTCACGCAAACTTGAACAGCACTGTTGTATCTATATCCTCTTTATGCATCCAGACCTATATCTCTCTTTTTTTTTTTTTTGGGCATCATTTACTTATCTATAGAATACTTCCCTTCCTCACAGGACATAGGGAGAATAATTATGTGCTAAAGATAGTGAAGAACACAGGTAGAAGCCTGACAGAATTAAGTGCTAGTGGGCACACAGCTCTCTGTATTAGCTATTATGTTAGCTGAATTCACAGGGCTGATACAGAAGAAAATAGTGATGGGAGGAGAAATTTATTACCTTAGTGATGTGGGAGAAGCATTATCAGGCTGCACAGTTGTATGCTCTAAAAGTACACTCTCTGCAGTTAATTGTACTCTAGATAAATCTGGTAGGAAAAGATGAATAGTGCTGTTTACTTTTTAATTCAGTCCCCTGGGATGCTAGGCTCTGTTTGAAAGCCTCCAAATTCAACATATCGAATGGCAATGGCTTTGAAGTACTTTGTTGCAACTGTCATGTGTTTTGAAAAATATACAGAGAACAAATATCAAAAGTCATCACTTTTTATCAATGGATACAAGTTAACAGAAATCTTCTTCATGTGTACTGTCCTGACTATAAATGCTGTGCTCTATGTGTCAGGGACAGAG
Organism: Scolopax mira; assembly: GCA_004320125.1. NCBI lineage: Eukaryota > Metazoa > Chordata > Aves > Charadriiformes > Scolopacidae > Scolopax > Scolopax mira. Next base: position 47,785 of record BJBW01001799.1, on the reverse strand, counting down.
AAGGCAAGAAAATAATTAAAGGCTAGTTTCTCTGAAAATATTCATCTCTCTTTTCAAACTTTATTTTTGCTACAAGTCTGTTTTTTGTCACGTGTATGTTTTGGTTTCCATTTGCATGACTTTTCAGTCAGTGAAGAGAAAAGACAATGTTTTCCGCTGTATAAATCGCTATGAGATCAGATTAAAATCTCGCAGACAGGTGCCATTATGCAGGCAGACTTTCAAGGTAGGTGAAGCAAAGAGTTCCTCTCTATATTATAATTTTCTAGCTTGTGGAACAACCTATGCCTGACACTTCTTGATTTGTAGAGCTTAGCCACTTTCATCCTTCATTTTTTTAATACAGTTGACTAGAAGTTATTTGTGGTAAGGGACCATTCCTACTGCCTTTCCTTTGCCATTTTCCTCCTGCTATTGTGATCAGATCCCAGTGACACGTGCTACAACTGCCTGCGTGTTGTACTGCCTGCAATACAGCCATCATTTTTCCCTGCACACCGGAACAAACCACTTATGTTTCAACTTAGATGACATTTACTGTATATAGCAAATAACACAAAGCATAAAATAAATGTGGGATAGCCAAAGCTATCTATTAGAACAGGGCTTCTTATTCTTTTAGGTGGCTTTGAAAATCATGACACCCATGAGACAGAGAACACCGTGACTTCCTCTGCCACAACATGTATTTGATAACAAATGCAAAATATTTACTGAATGGAGCACGTACAACTGAGTGATCAATCCTCCCTTCACTCCCACAGCTATGAGCAGCAGGAGCTGTAACTCTGAAACATCTTCATCTTTATATGAACTTGCTATGAAAGGAAGATGGAACTAAACTGTAGTCCCTGTTGCCTCTGGGAATGTTTATTTTTTTTTAAACTAACGATTCCAGGTTGGGATTGTTCCTAAGGTACCCGAACCTTGCCTCCAAATGGCAGTGGCATCTGGGAAAGGCAGGGTTTGACAAGGCTGAGCTTTGCAGAAGCTCTCTTTGCAGGGTCTGCTAACGAGTATCTAGAAACATCAGACTAGAGCCTGAGAAGCAGATTAAATCTGAGCAGCTCTGCAGCAGAGCTGACGTGTGTGCTCTGTGCTGCAGCTCTAACATGATGCTGTAAGGACCCGACATGGGTTCTTGATGATGGGCCTGAGGTGAGCCAAACTCTTCAAGGGTGAAACGCAGTGATTTCTGTAAACAGAGACTTAAACCTGTACCGGCGTGGCTTGTGTGATTTGGCTCTATGTAAACAAATGTGCTAGGACAGCTGATTCAATAAGGTACCACCATGTAAACGCTAAGCTACATAACCCTGTGTGATTTTAAGCTATGGAATTAGTTACCCTAAATTTACTCAGTTCAACAACCTGATTTTTTTTTAGCAATTAAATGGGAAAATGCCACATGGGGATTTATTTCATCTAATTTTAGATCTCCATCAGAGCAGTGTAAGTTATCAATCAATTCAGGCTCCCAACTGTCAGCAGAGAGAGGGGCAGCCACTATCACATCTTAGGGCACAGAGCATCCTGCAGGGATGCTAGAATGACATGATATGAATTCCTGTTCTCATATACACAGAATATACTGAAATATTTTAAAGGATGATTAGGCAAAACTGAACCCCAAGGAATGCATGCAATGCATCATAACTGGAAGAAAATGTGAACCTGTTGGCTCTGCACTGTGGCACCTTCAGTCACGCTTCAAAAATGGGAGGCCTGAGCGTCAAGGCAACCCCCGTACTTTGACCTACGAGGCGATGAAGGCAGCATTAAGCTCTGAGCAGACAAGGCTTTGCATTTCTGGAAAGCTGTAAATTAGTTCCAAACCTGCTGACACCTGTTCTGTATGTTGCTATCTCATTATTTGTTTAATTTCATAGTGTCAGGCCTACACTCCGTGGTGCATATTCCTGACTCAAAACATTAGTCTCTAATTGGAAAACCATTACTGCATATAGAGTTACAATAATCACAGAAGCTTTAATTAGTTGAGTAAATGAATAGCAAGTAATCGAACTTACCCAACAGACTCTTCCCTCTACTTAGCTTTTGAATTCTATTCATTTCATTCTGGCAAGGAAGACCTAAAATATAATGTATGAGAATCAGTTTCCAGATGGTACGGGCCAGGCTCTGTAATGACTGGCTTCACTACTGACATGAAATGTAGACTACGGTACACCTGGGAACGAGAGAAGCCCATATGCTGGTACTGTACTGCAAAACAAATTTATGTCATTAGCTCCACTAATTAAAAAAAAAAAAAAGCAACACACCATAGTTGAGAATAGTGTGTGGGGGCCATTTTCATTGTTAAACCATTTTTCCTCTCTTTTCACCAAACTGACATATTGCCAGCTCTCAAATGTATGATTTGCTAATTAATTGACTAATTTCTGCTTTAATAAAAGAGTACGTTTTTGTGCTTTCTATCAGCACAGAGCTTATTTCTAGACTTTGCACTTACTACTTTGTTTGTTTTAATGATCAACGGATATTAATCCTGTGACATTACACATTGTTACACAGTGCCCTTTCACACCAGCGCGGAAGAGAAGAGCGTTTTAACACAGCTGATTGCCAATTACCAAACTATTCCTACAAGCATAGGAAGCAAAACTTAAAACACAGGGAGACCCAAACAACTTCTCTTTGTACTGCAAATGGCACAGCTCACCGCCCGGCTTCTGGAAGCAGTAGCACCACTCGTTGTTCGACAGCTTCCCATCTTTGAAGGAGTCGCAGGAGTTGAAGAGGGGCTTGACGCACGGCTCATACTTATCCAGATAAATGGCACTGATCTCCGAGGGATCCAGCAGCAGGTCATAGTTCATGTCCAGCTTGTTGAACATCCAGCCTAAGGAATCCTTACAGATTGGCAGTATGCTGGTGTCAAATCCTGTCAGAAAAAAGGCAAACATCTCCAGCTGAACGACAGCACCCTCACTGCACAGAATCATTGCTAAGCTGAAGCCATGCTAATTTTTTTTTTTTGGGGGGTTGGAATCTGAACATTAGACTGACTTGGCCAAAGCAGAACAAAATTCTAAGGCTGAACCGATTGTGTAAAGCTTAAAACCCAAGCACTGCTGCACACTAGAGCACTATTCACACTCTTTAGGAGCTGTGGGGTGGGGAGGGCTGAGATTCATAGCTGATTACTGCAATTCAAAGTCATTTCTACTCAAAAAATTCTCACGTATTTTTTCTTCTGTCCTCAGTCCAAGTGGGTTGGCCCTGTTCCAAGAAAATGAAATGTGATGAAAAAGGGCTGCAGCCATCGCATTTTCGAACTAGACTGAGTCTGAATGCAATTTAAATCCTGTTTTCCAGACCCGTTTCTAGTCCCCTGATCAAATTCTTTCCTACTGAGTTCTAACCTTCCACCTCTCACCTCAGCTTTTCACTCTTCAAAGCCCTGCTTCCTGGGCTGGACAACAAAATGCTTTGATCTGGATTCCGAGGCAGGCACGGGGAGAGAAGGGAGGAAGAATGGTACTGCCTCAGCTGGGAGCTCCAGAGAGCTGCACATGCTCTTGTAGACCATAGCAGCAGTGTTCGCTCTTGTGGCCTCCAGGATTGTGCAGCAATACAGGATTCTGCTCTCCCAGCACTTTGGAGACCATCATCATCATTCATTTTAATAGCCCAAATCCTTAAAAGACTGCAGCAGCAGCAGTATCACAGAAAGCCATACATATAGATACCCACAATGTATATGAGATGCATGCTCCAGTATCCTGCAGCCTCCACAATGACAGTGGCATCGACTTCTTTCACAAACAAGACAGGACATAATAAATCCATGCTGTCACTCTATATTCAAACAGGTACAAACATGGAATAATTTCCAAGTTATCTATAGTGTAGAGCTAATAAAGCTGATAATATTAATATTGGTTTCAACAATCTATCTGAAACACGGATTGGCTGGGGATTTACAGGCACAGAGTGTATCTGAACCACATACCCCGGGCACCTTGTGCTCACACAGTTTCAGATGCATGTGATAACCTGCCCATGCCCTCCTCATTCTGCTCTGGGTCACGTGGAGAAGCCTGCCAGGCTTTTTCCTTTTGCTGCATCTTTCATTGAAAGAGGTCAAGCTCAGCCTTGTTTGCTGCAAGTGTCAAGTGCCATTTCAGGATGCTGCTTTGTTAAAGTTAAACCTAAGATGTTGCTGGAATCACGCTGACAGTTTGTCCAAGCTCTGCAGCCTACCTGCTATTTTAAGCATTAATCCAAAGGAGGGCAATGCTTTGTGCTGGAAGCTGTGCTTTTTGTATGCAACTGCAGCTGAAGGTTGTCAGTGACATGGAGGAACAATCAGAAGGGTTAACTAATGGGAAGGTTTATGTCATTCATAATACATGTTTCTCTAAGAAAGGAAGAAGGTAACACCATTTCCTCAGGGCTAGCAGCAGCTCAGGCAGGAAAGAGAGAGATCATGCTGAACATTTCATCACATTTTTGTGCTGTTATCTCTAACTTTATCTAATCGAGTTTGAGGAGAGTGAAAAAGATAAAGGGCATGTGAATAGATGTAGGGAGGAAGCCTGCTTGCCTTGCTGAAGCAATTAGGACTATTGACTTCAGGTATTTTATTCATCTTGTTAAGTGAAAGAATTTAAGAATCCTTGACTGTGCCTTTACAAAGCACGGTGGAGCAGGGCACACAGCCCTGCCTTGTGTGGGTGTAAAGCTGTGCCTGATTCCCCTCCACAGAGCAGGTTAAAAGTAGTCAAACAGGCAGGGGTGGATCATTCCACTCCATGGTGGAGCATGGATCCGTACGTGCTTCAGCTTTTCCAGTTTAACCGTTTCCAGGGTTAAAAAAACCACAACAATAAACCAGCTGCATTCTGCTGGCTGCTCTTTTCCTGCCTAGATGCCCTCTCTGGTGATGGTCTTTATGCCCTGTTGTGGCACTTACTGCTGTTACAGAGAATAACTGCAAGGTCTGTTGTGCAGTCAGTTGAGTACAGTCTGTTGGTCAGCCCTGAGGGTCTCCAAAGGTCACCTCCTAACTGGCAGGGATCAACGTAGTGAGGAGGAGATTCTGGCATGAACTTGCCCCTAAGAGTGTCTGTGGATTATTTCTGAATCTTGTTTTCCTCTCTGCTGGGAAGTCTTTATCTGTGTGTACAACATGCACTCAGGGAGCAGCGAGCCCTCAGTATTGAGCTTTCTGAGAAGCTCACAAGAGAGTGACTGATGCAAAGATGAAGCTGCTCTCATACCATCAGGGCTTGGATGCAAGATACCAACATGAAAGGTCACTTACAAAGACAGTTGATTACATTAGTTGAAGAGTTCTTGACTGTAATTTCTTATAAACAAGGGAGCTTTCACTGTTGTGACCAGAGTTCCACACTAGGTTTATTAAGATGCTATTCAGCAGCGCTGCATCAGACAGTGTGGTCTGGAAGTCTTTAAATATTACAGTGGTAGGTGCAATGCAAAGGCCTTAGGCTAGATGGTTATTATCAGTGATAAAAAGGTTAATTCTTTAATTGCCCCTTAGTATGTGGTGAAGGTGAATAGTAGTATCTACCTCCACTTCATGTCTCCTGGTAAAAGCTACTGCTTATAAATCACCTTTTGCAACCCTGCATCTACAGCCCCAAAACCAGTAATCCTGGATCTTTTTGGCACCCAGCAAGAGGAATGAAAGCAAAGCGTGCCCTGAGTGTGCAACGTGGGCTCTGACCTCGTGCATAACCAGGGCAGCTAATGGAAAACGGTTCTTGGAGCTCACCTACCTTCCTCAGGAGGTCACTGTGCTCCCATGAACTTGGTGAGGCCAAATGATGTTGAATTAATTAACTCCTTTTTGGAGTCTTTTGATATACTTGCTTACAAATATGATGCAATATGTTGGATGAAATAAACCTCATACTGTATTTCTGTAATGGATTAAGTGCTTGTGGTCAATAGGCTGGACTTCTAGCACAACAGACCTGGTGTAACGGTAGCCTCGGGGAGAACTTTTCTGGATCTTTCAGTACATCAGGTCAGCCCTGCAGTGCCTATGGAGAGAAACAAGGGAACGGTGGAGAACTCCGTATCCCTCCTGCTCTTGGCTTCTTGGCAGAAGCTGCTGACTCAGATGCCAATTAATGTCAGTTGTGGTGGTGGTTGCTCTCGTTTGGACACCTGCTCACAAGGACCTGGGTTGAGACCAACACGTTTCTCATTCTGACTAACATCTGTTCAGCATCCTAACAGCTTTCATTCACTATAGATCTGGAAGGAAATCAAACTGGTGACCTAGATGTGAAAGTCTCATATGCCATTAATACACAAAATGCTCCACCTCCTCTGAACTAAAATGGAATTAAATTAAAAAAAAAGTCTTTAAGTGAAAATCCTAATTAAAAATAAACACACCTTCTGGCACATAAAATTATTTTCCCCCTTCAAGACTTGACTTACATGAGCCAGTTTTATTTTATTAAAGTATAATACAATTAAATTCACAGGGGAATAATTAACCTAATTTCCCCCATCACTTAAAATAAAGGAAGGAGGAGAAGAAATGTTCCCCAGAAAAAATCCTTTATGTTGCATAGGTCTCTTGTAAAAGAAAAATAACTCCCACTCCAACCAAAGAGACTATCTAGATACAATATGGGAATGTTATGAATTATCAACAGGCTCAGGAGCAATTTGAATCTGATCTTACTACCTAATTAGTTTTATTATTTCCTTATGTCAAAGCATGTCCCTGAGTTGCTTGTATTATTTATTGGGGAGATTTCAATTGCACAAAGCCTTCAGAAGGCAAAGTTCCTGGCCTATGGTGCTTTACTGGGATCTGGCAAATAGCTCATTGAATGAAGGTTTGAGACTTCAAACACAATGACTTCCCCTCATCTCTCTCCTTTTAAGACAGTTAAAAGAGAAAAGAGAAAAAAAAAGAGTGTTCTTCTTTTCTTCACCTGGGGGTGAACTTAATACACTCAAAAAGCTTATTTACACTCACAGTAACATCTTGAAACTTTAATGTAGAATAGAGAAAACCCTGCTGGAACACCTTCTCTAGACAACTGATGTGTCTGAGGCATCTTAGTCATCGCATCCCACCATCTGTTCCCTTTAATGCCACAGGGGCATACCCAAACTGGATTTCTTTGAGGATGTGCATGCCTTTTAAGATGCTACAAGCATAACCGAATCAGCTCAGTTTAATGGAGTGGTGGTGAGGAGGGAAACACATGCAGAGCAATAAAAAAAGGACAACGTGTACATCAGAGCACATTTCCAGCACCGTATGTCTTCTCTTTGACAGGATTCACATACCTATTTTTTTTTTTTTGCAGCTTGGGTATGTGAACTTTGAATTTGGAGTCCTGTTTAAGATGTCATTTATTTTTACAAATGTTTGAGGTTGAAGTCAGAGTAAGCCAAAAACTGCTGTCCTTACTCTGTGTGCATTTTCAGTGCTGCTAGAGAGAATTCTGCACATGCAGATTAATTCATGAATACTGCTGCAAACCCTTAAAAAGAAAAACAAGCCCAAGTTTTGTGGCACTAAGAAACAATTTAGGCATTTTAACTCATAAAGTTTTTTTTTTTTTTCAACTGACATACAAGAAAATAGGAAAATGTGCCAAACTAAGTCTAAAAATGAACATTGTTGAGATCAAGTGTTTAAGCTCATCAAGGCAGCCTTTCATATAAAAGCTGCCGGGAATCAAACTAAACTAAAAAGAGATAACAGCTCCTCTGGGAATCAGAGCAAACACTGCAGAATTACTAGGAGTGTTTTTCTCACTGAAATTGCTTCAGCAAAAAAAAAGACCCAACACCTTTAGAAACAAACTTGGCCTTTGGTAAGCTCCTTGTGAGCAGCTCAGAGGTCACCTGCATGAAAAGCATCCTTTGGACAGTCTGATGAAATGAGATTTCACACAGTTCTGGGCCCAAAGGTTTTCAGACAAAGTTTTAAGTCCCTGGTGTTTTCTATCTGAAATGAATTCACATCTCGAAGCCATGATTAGCTGTACATCCAGTTGTCTTTTTGCACTATGGTTCAGCTCCCTCTGCATGATAACATCCTTTTTTGGTCCAGAATTTAAGAAATAAGTAGGACATATGGTTTTAAAGATACTGACTTTGCTGTAAATCCTGTGGAAAGTAGGGGACATGTGAAAAAGATCATTTGCACAGAACATGGCTGGTTCACCACACAGTTTTAAGACACAATTACTTGACATTAATGAGGTTTGACTACCGTTTTGAGCAATACAGCCTGTGGTATATTCTGGCTCTTATGGAAGAGGCAATCTATTGCTACACAAGCTCAAAAGTAGCACTGAAGGCGGCTGTGGAGACATGGACCAACAGCAAATGCTCATCCTGACATGCTGGATCTGCTCTACTGCACCTTCAGCCTCTCCAGCCTCATACCACAGGGAAACCAAGCACTGGGGTCAAAAGAGATGTAGAAGGGAGCAATTGACCAAACTCTTTAAATTGTGTGTGTGTGAAGCCTGGGTTTGGGCAGCTTGTACCAGAAAATTAGGGCAGTGAAGTGAAGGTGAATCACACACCTAGATAGAACTTGTGCATCCTACTTTGCAACCCAGGGACCCACGTGTTTTGAGACATACTATTTAAAAGGATTAATGAGTCCTTACAGAAAATAAATTCGCATCTGCTGTCTGATGAACACGACCTCTTTTGATGCTGTTATCTGAATCTTTCCCCTCCCTGGTGGGTAAATGACATCAAAATTAGTCATGTTGGCTAAACCCACAGAGAGTAAATGTCCTCTAAACTGTTCATTTTCTCCCTTTCTTAAAATAAAAAAAAAAAGCATCAAAGGAAGCAAAGACAATGCTATTAAATACCTGGGACACAACAGATTCCAGCTTTCCACACCATTTAACTATTCCTGCTCCGTGGCTGCCTTGTGGGTGTTTTTCTGTTACATAAGGTGTTAGTAGGAAATCGCAAAATAAAATTGAAATGAGTCTTTTCCAACAATGGCATAATTTTCCCTATGCTTCTATGCCATATTTTTGGCTCATACCACTGATGTTGGGTTAGGAAATGCTTGGCTATAAACTGGTGGGTGAGCATACCCCACAGTCCATCCCCAAGAAGTGATTTGGATGCAGCTATGCTGATTTGGAGGGTCATGGAGTTTAATGGTACAGACACGAACTGTGTCATGCTAGCTAACCTCAGGGCTTGAGAAAAGTCCCAGAGCGGTTTTATTTACTGGTATAGATGTGACCTCCTTGGCCTTCAGACACTGTTATTTGCCTGATTAACTTGTACAATCTCTCTGTCTCTGCCTGACAGTTTTTAGAGCATTTTGGGCCAGAGAGAGCACAGAAGGACTGCAGCTCCTTCAGAAAACGGTGCAGCTATCTGTCTGCAGGATCAGGTCTCCCGTGTCCCTGCTTTACTTGCTGGCACCTGCTGGACATGACACCGTGGCACTGCCAGCTGGGCTCAGCTGAACACGTTCACAGGCTGGGAAAGTGCCCACAACACTCAGGGTTCAACAGGGAAAGGTGTTTTCTTACTGCCTTGTGCCGTCTCCGAGCTTGTTGGTTTGATGACCCGATTTGCATCCTCATGAAGAGCACCGAACCAGTCTTTTAGCCGCGAAGCGAGACTCCTCAGTTCTTTGTCTGTGCACGCTAGAAAAAGAAAAAAGCACCAAGCTGAGGCAAGAGCACCAGCGAAAAAACCTTTCTCTAGATAGTCCATTATAGTTTATGGTTGTAAAATCCTTCTCGTTAAGAGCTCTGGAGTAAAAGAGAAGGATAGAGAAAAGGATGCAAGTTAAAATGATAAGTCATTATGAATTATAAGTTGTACTCGAGGATCTCCTCAGTAGCTGGTATGATTTGTGCTGGAGGAAGCGACACACAGAGCTACCCGCAGGTTCTCAATTAGAGCTATGTGACTACTTACCTTCAATGTTTTCACCTTTGAGGATCTCAGAGGAAAATATCAGTCAAACAGATGGGGAGGAGGGGCATACTTGCCTAGATATACTACTCAAACAAGATGCTAGGAATAATTTATAAGCACATTTGGTTTAGTATAAGGCTATTATCACAGTAATAGGAAATATATATATATACATATTTATAAACATAAAAAAGAAAATGGTTATGTTGCTCTAGTTATACTGCAAATGAGACCGTGCCACCTCTGAAGGCTGTCAATTCCATTTTATTAGCCAGGTAAAACATTTCTTTTCTTATAATTTTTTACTGAGAAATGTCTTATTTTTCCAAAAATTTCTGCTGAGAGATTGATGTCCAGCTGAAGCGATTATTTTTAAAGAAGAAATCTGCATTAGTCACCAGTTTCTGTCAGAAAAAATATTCTTGTTTCTGTATCATGTTTAGTGCTTAAAATTCACATGCTCAGACAATTTTATTATTCCTGCTGTGCACTCATTCTACATTTTAAATGACATTTCTTGGAATACAGAGCAAGATTTTATGCCACAGAGGCAGACATTCTTCACAGGGCAAGCCACAATATGTCTTCTCCAATTCACTGCACATTATAATATTCCTCCTTCTCCCTTATTGAAGAACAATGGAGTCCCCCAGCCTATCTTCCCAAGTTAAACTCACTAAGGACTGCAATGAACTTGCTGATATCTCGTGCACATGGTGAGTATTTATTTGTTCTCACAGGGTTTTCTTTTGGGTCAGGTCAGAAATAATTCTGAAGTTAAAAACAAGACCTTATAGATTTTTCTAACTGCAAAGTTAGGAATTCTGGAGCCCACTGTGACATCTTTTCTAAAAGGAACATTTCATGCCACTGTTGTTCCTTGCCTGTTACTCACAAAGTCTTTTATCAGAAAAAAAAATCACAACACAAGCAATAGCAGAACAAATTCCATCATCCTGCCTGTAACAAGCCCCCATCACGAGATGTTGCCTGAAGGGGTGAGGGGGCAGGAAGAAAACCAATTTTACAGGTAATAAATATTCAGAAATGAACTGGCACTAGACAGGAATGAATGATTTCTCATTTTGTGAATTTAGATCCATAAAGATAAAGAAATTTTTATCATGTGCCAACTTCAGGAGCAGCTGGGCACCTAAGTACATGTTAAAATCGATAGAGGTACCTTTTTTACATGGAATGGGAGATGCTGTTCCTGTATCCCCTGTTGAATCAGCTGATTTTCATCAGATCTAATTTTTCCCAAAACATTATTCATCACCTACAGAAACATGAGAGACCACAACAGCCTTCTTTTCAATAACCTGTCTTCAAATCTTTTCTGAGGACCAATCTTTCGGAACTAAAAGTAGGCAGTATCTTTTCTTTTCTTCTGCCAAGTAGCTATCTTGTCCTTTGAAGGTTAAGTTTGCAAAGGAAAAGAAGAGAAATATAGTGTATAACAAACAAGTAAGTGTTGTTTATTCAATGCCTGATACATGACAGGTTACCTATACGTTCAGAGGATTTCACAAATGTATTTCCAGTCAAAACTGCACACATAAATGCAGCTTTGACTACTGAGTACATCAAGTGGGTCAGAAAAGAGGATTCGGTTGACCAAAAAATGTGTTACATAGTTTTATTGTGCAAACATGATACTTATGAAATATTTATTTTGGCACATGCCATTGTTAGGAACCCAAGGTTGGAACTCTTGTCTATGAACACCCATTCCTGACACCCTCATCATGCCTTCTGTATAGTGAGCTTCATAGACAGTCACAGAGTCACACAGAAAAAAAAAATATTAAAGAAAATACCCTCTAGGTCTGTTCTACTCATTCAGATTTGTGTATTTCCAAATACAAAGACAAGTCTAGATGCCATAGAAACCTAAGGTAAGTCAGATGTTCTGAGGGACACTGTATTTGCTCTCAAAGGTGCAATGCCATCCTGCTGGTGTGGAGAGCCAGGGCAGGGGCTCGGGGCACATTCGCCTCCTTTCTCGGCCTCAGCACCATTCAGAATGGCCTTCCCACTGCCAAACACAGTCAAAATGTCTCTCAAATAAATGTCACAACGTGGTCATTTGATTTGAACTGCATTGACCGAGGTAATTTGAATCCATGCTTTTAAATTGTAATAGAAAACAGGATTGAATGCACAGTGTAAGTGGAAAAGAAGTAGATTAATTAATGGTAAATCAGACTTGAAATGATTTCTCTGTATAGTTCAGCCAATCAAACATGTCAGGATTTGTAAAATGCCATTCATAACAAAGTCATTGTATTTTTTTTTGTTTGTCTGTAACGCCAACCATGTCAAGGGCCAGCTTTTACCATGTACATGCATATTCCTGTTCAGATCAGTTCTCTGCCTGTACTCAAGTGCTGCAATCCATGACCTACACCAGCTCGGTTACACCCTATGGCTGCTCAAACAGCCACGGGACCCCTGTACCCTCCCGTCATCCTGTAACAATATTTCTCTTGATTTTGATGGAGCAGGAATAGATTTTCAGCTTCTTCTATGCTGTGGCTTCCTCAAAGACTGCCCCATTCACTCACTGGCAGGTCAGTCTTTAAAACTGGACCCTGGTTGATGCTTTCTCTCATTTTCACCAACAAGTCTACAAAATGCCGCAAACCTTGCAGATTTCCCTGGGAATTCCATCTGAGGCACGACTTGACAGTAAATCCAGAACTGGAGTTTTCTATGTACTGGAGAGGTTTCTTTGTGAATAACTGAGATATTCCTTAAGTAAGTTGCTTAAGGATAATTCAACAGTGGATATTATGTTGAGGTTCTCTCTTAGAACTGCAGTATTTCTTCACGGGAATAACTACTGTTTCATGAGTAAAACAGGAACCAACTGTGCTGTTAATATGTAGTGAATAATAAATTTCTTCCCGAGACTTCAAAAATTTAATGCAAAGTTCAGTTAAATTTCTATTCAAATATTTCATGCCCTCAATCCTACTTTCTCCTGCACATTAAAATAGATAAGGCATTATTTTATCTTTTTTTTGGTGTGTATTAGATTTTATTTTAATGCGTGGTTAAAAAAATTCTGCCTCTCTACCTAGTGGAACTGCATTCTATTTTATTTATTGTATTTGAGCATTTTCAGAAGTCTCTAATAGGAATTTGTTTGTTTTGGGACATATTATTTTAGACACTTCAAAATGGATTGATGCTGGATCGAGGAACCAGAGCTCTTAATGATTTATTTCTGGTGGTAAAGCCCATTAGTTACATATCAAACAATTAGGAAGCATAGCTCTGAGGAGCCCCAGATCTAACATCCTCATATATGAAGTTGCATTAGTGTAAGTTATAAAGCATGTTTAAGAAACCTCTTCATGAAAAATACAGTACAAATGTACCTCTTTACTATTAATAGAAGTTTCAAGTAACATTTGTCAGATGAGAATAATAGGGCTGTAGGAGGAAGAGATGTGATAATGGGTCTCTTGCTATTTGAAGATCTATAAGGAGAGAATACGTAGGTTGCAAACAATATGGATATTGACATGACTTGAAGCACTAATTAAAAAATCTGGGATGAAGAGAAACACCAAGGGAGGAACCTCTCCATAGCCCCTCTCTAGCAACTGAAATCTGCCCAGTCAACTGCCAACAACCATTTAAAACTGCTGCTGTGAAAAAGACACAGGTGCAAACATATGCAAATATGCATAATCTGGCTTCAATTAATTTCCTACTTTTTTTTTTTTTAATAGAGAAAATACAAGACTTTACCCTTATCGTTTTATCGATGTCACTGAAAGTTCTGCCTAAGCTGCCTTCTGACACCAGGTCCCCACTGGGGGGATCCAATTTCTGGATCCTTCACGGCTGATGCCCTTCAATGAATCTGCTGCACAGCCTACAACCTCCCTGCATGTGGTGGGTTGGTATCGCTGCTGTTCCAAACTGGGATGGTGGGGCAGGCTGCTTCATCAGAGAGCGCAGTGCCCCGCATCTGGTGTGGCAGTGGCACCACCAGTGGGGGCAGAAGCTGTCACCTCTCTGAGTCACGGCAGTGCCAATGCAGGAGGATCTATCTGCTGTTGGATCTCGCCCACATCCTCAGATGGGAATCTGCAGATGTTACGAATCATCCTGCAGAAGTGATTTAATAGCAAGCACTGAAAGTGCAGATTTATTCCCCAGGGTGAAGCAATTGGTCCAGCAGTTATTTATTCCTAACAAACTGAAAGCACTGTTGCTAAATACCTATTTTCACCAAGCAGAAAACATTAATCTGACCTAACTGAAAGCCATTAGCATGCTGTAAAGGCTCAGGTTTTTATAGGCTTGCTTCCATTATGAACATTTTCAGCTCTACAGATACTAATCTATATACATGGGAGGTGAAAATTAACAGTATAATATTTAATTTCACTCTTTCAGAGAGGGACTTTCAAAAGTGCTCAGTGCCAGAAATCAACATTAAAACTGAAGTTACCTGTAGAAGCACGAGATTAAATCAATACTGAATGTTCTCTCACATCCCAGTTTTACTCCAGCCTAGCAAAACAATACTGTAAAATCTCCAGCTACTAACAGAACAAGCCTTATAACTCACACAGCAGTTAACTATAGAGAAAACTTAGTACTAAGGAAGTACATTACTGTTTTAATGTCTCACTTGCTGCCACAGTGTTCTGGTACTATGTGACAAGCAAGGAGTCTGTATTGTCCAGAAAAAAAGTTAGCAATATATTAGACTGCATTTCACAAAAAAAAATGCAACTGCATTCACAGAATGTGTGCAACATCTTTTATGTCATTTATGTCTCTGGAGACACTCAAAACCCTCCTGGACAAGTTCCTGTGTAACTTGCTCTAGGAGGACCTGCATTGGCAAGGGGGTTGGACTAGATGATCTCCAGAGGTCCCTTCCAACTTCACATCATTCTGTGATTTATCTTCTCTGTTGTCTATCTGGCATGTATCTATTGTCTTTTCATTACTATCATTATTATTATAATAATCACTCTTACAAATAGTACTACACTACTACCAATTACATGTGGTGCATATTATTTAATACATTGTGTAACAATAGTCTCTTGGTAGAGACTGAGGAGCACATCCCTATTACCTGAATGCCATGTGAACATTCCCTGAGAGTTGGGCTACTTTCTACTGTTTCTGGGCTCTAGAAGAAAGGAAACCACAAAAGGCTGAGAAATTAAAAAAAAAAAAGAAATTAAGTAAAAGCTTTGAAAAAATGCATATTTAGCTAGTAATACTAGTTCTCTTCCCAAATACTATGGCAGAATTCAGCCTAGAAATGTGTCACTAATTTTGAGTAATCTGCTGAAAAAGCAAGTAATCTGCTGAAAAATGTCACAGAATCAGAGAATCATTTAGGTTGGAAGGGACCTTTTAAGATCATCTAGTCCAACCAATGAAAAACAAAACAA
>BJBW01001799.1:0-32300 GCA_004320125.1 Scolopax mira | reverse complement strand
GTGCCTCAACCACCACCCTGGGCAGCCCATTCCAATGCCCGACTTTCAGTAAAGAAATATTTCCTAATATCTAACCTGAAGTTTCCCTGGTGTAACTTGAAGCCATTACCCCTTGTCCTATCATCTGTGACCTGGGAGAAGAGACCGACTCCCCCTGGCTACAGCCTCCTTTCAGGGAGTTGTAGAAAGCGAGAAGGTCTCCCCTCAGTCTCCTCTTCCCCGGACTGAGCAACCCCAGCTCCCTCAACCTCTCCTCATAAGACTTGTGCTCCAGACCCCTCACCAGCTTTGTTGTCCTTCTCTGGACCCCAGAGCTCCAGCACCTCAATGTCTTTCTTGTGGTCAGGGGCCCAAAACTGACATAGTACTCAAGGTAGGGTCTCACCATGTCCTGCCATGGAAAAAACAAATGTGTTGTGATTGAGGTGACCAGCCACATAATGTGAATGAAAACCAGGAAACATTGCAAGAGAGCCCATATCTCAATCCATAGTCTGAAATTTCAGACTTGGAGTTCCCTGAGCAGCAAGAGGGAGTGGATGCATTCATGGAAACCAGCTTTTTTGGCTTCTTGGCTCACAAGCAGAAAACCAGCTGTATTTGTAAGACATATTAGTTGTAACAAGCAGTTCAGCCATTTGTCCTGTGAGCCTGGAGGACAAGTCCATTTAGTTTTGATTAAAATGTGATATAGCACAAACCTACATGACATTGCCCGATAGTGATATTAAATTCTTCCAGTTAGAAACAGGACAAGCATAGTTTCGATGATTCAGACCAAAAAAGGTCTCATTTTTGTATTTTTGAAGACTAACATGACAATCAGGTGCAAAGTTATATGGTAAAATACATATTTAAAACCACTGTAATAATATTATTTAAAAATGTCTGATGTACATATATCATAGCATGGAAGCTGACAGGAAAAATGCTCATCTTTTGTACTAAGTACTAATTTTTATATTATTCTTTGTATAAAAAGAAAATGTGGCAATTTTAATCATGCTTTCTCTGACAAACTTCACTACATTTTCTGCCTTGTAGGTAATCAACAACTTTCACCCTGATACAATTGCATCTATATGTGTGTAGATTATCAAAATAGGCTTTAAAATTAAAGTAAAAAAAAATTAATTATCATCTTTTATGCTTCAGGGAGCGGGTCTGCTCCCAACCATGCAAAATACAAAGCCTGTTCTAAAAACTGCTGCTGCAGGAGCTGATTTCAAAGTAAGCATCGAGATAAATGCTAACCCTCCACTTCAAATGCAATTACACACACACAGACACACACACATATAAACAAACACACGTGTGTGTGACTTGTAGATGACTCCAAGTGTTTTATCTGTGATATTTCCGTGATGCAAGCGTGGCAATTATTACCTTCACAAATATTTCACCCTTCTTGGTTGGAAGACACAATGCTCTAATTTGCTCTTTTTGTTGAGGTCTCAGGCAACTTACTAGAACAATAAAAAATGAAGTATTATGCCAATAATTTTATGAAGTAGAAAGGAACAGATTGTTTACTATTACTATAAGGAAAGGCACTGCATTCCAAACATGCTTTGTTGGTTCGATAAACAAAGGTCTTTCATTTAAAATCCCTCTCATAGTCACCAGCCTTTCACAACAATGTTCTTTGTGGGTATATTTGTTGTACTGCATTTTTGGCATTCATGGTTATTCTTCCATGGGGTTGACACCTCTGCTGATAACCACCTCTGATCCTTCTGTCACTTATTTTGCCTTGTCTTATAAATACAGCAGCAGATGCCAAGATCCTGCAGTTCAGACTTTGAGACGATTACAGGTGTAGCTGTGTTATTGGGAAGAGGAAATAGGCTTTGATCTGAAGCTTCCTTAAAATGGCACATTTAAAACACAAAGCTCAGCTAGGACTGTATAAACAAAGACTGAGAACTACAAAGCTCACTGTAAAGCCATAGGCAAAGTGTACATCTGCTTTCAAAGCACTCAATGCTAGTTCCTTTTGTGCTCACATTATTTGTGAAAAGCCTGGAAAATTCATCTTTGCCAGGTGCTTAAGAATCTTGGAGGCTTATTTTAAATACATCCAAACTATAATGATGCTGGGGTTCCGTCAGAACTGGGAAGGAAGGCTTGTAGAAATAACATCCTTCATGATGTTTTGGCAACGCCAGGTACTAATTAAAATGTTATCAACCCCTGCATGGTTTTTAGCCTCCCAAAACTCATTTGCCAGCTCATCCTAATGTTCTCATTCAAATTCTGTCTTATCACCTGAAAGGAGGAACAGACAGAGTTGTATCAACTGAAAAGTAAAAGAGTAAAGAAAAATGTCTAACTGAATGGACTTTTCCAGAAGTTCATGCTGTGCTCTTGATAAAAAGAGTCTCTGTAAAGTCATCATCTCCCCCTTTGCCTTCCTTCCTTCTTTTCTCTCTGTGTTTTAGAGTCTCCTCTGAACAGATGCCCTGGTCTTGGCCAACATACATATGGATCCAGTGTCTTCTGTGCTGAGCCTCAGAGAAGGGTGGCTGTGGTGGTGGCTTGTCAAGCACTGGCCAGTCTTTGTAAGAGGGCTCCCTGAGTTCTCAACAAAACTGAACCCTGGTTTGATTTTAAAGCAGTGATAAAAGCAGACCTGCAGCTCATAGTCCATGGGAGGGTTTCACAGATTCCTGACATTGTTGCTAACAGTTTAGCAGATATTGTAGTCTTAGGCATTTGAAATAATGAATAAACAAAGCTGGAAGAGTAATTAAGAGTAGAAATAACACTCACTGGGATTAAAATGAGGTAACTGAGAAATGGTTATTTTTAGGCAAACAGTATGGGTTACCATACTGTGTACATTTGAGTTTTAGGTGGAATTGCTTCCTACAGACCTTCTAAAGCCACAATTGAAAGTGTTAACACAACCTGCTGCACTTTTCCACATCCAGGAGGTTGTTTTGTTCCACTTTCTAGAGCTGAACAGAGAGAAATTTTAGATTCTGATCTTCAGTAAAAATGTTCTGAATTACAATAGTTGGAAATAACTCGAGCTGTTGATGATAAGGGCAGCTGCTAGCTTCCAGAATGAAAATGGCCTTGAGCTTGAAAGAGCAAAACTCAGGTAGTAAAATTAGTAATTTGACAGTATTTGAGAAGACATGGGCAGATCTATTTATGTTCAATCCCAGCGGGAAAGCAACAGCCAAGAACATAAATTAAAATATTATATATATAGAAAAAAGTAAAAACATAAGGCGATTTCACAGAATGTCAACGTTGGAGTGTAAGCACATGCAACGCCTCTCAAAAAATAAGTTGAAAATGTGGCTACATATGAAATGTAAGAGACTTCTGATTTTTACAGTTCCTTGTGCAATCACAGGATAGGTCTAACTGAATTGTAAAAAAAACCAACAATGGCAGTAGATAATTTCTGTAAAGCATCATAGTAAACAGGGATAGTCATTACTATTGGATACCATTCTTTTAAAATGTATCAATTTTTGAGCAGTTCATAGGATAAAACTGCTTCTTTTACACAGTTCTGTTCTTCTGATACTACTCCATCTCTGTAAGTTTGTTCAGATCTAAAATTAACGAGTTTCCAGATGATTATTGGTTTTGTGTTTGCTTTAATGAGAGAAGGTGTTATTTTTTAGCAAGATCTAAATGTGCAGGACTGGTAGATGCTTATTCTGGAGGCAAAGCTTGAGATTTCCACCCTTAGGGTAACGATCACTGCTCTTACCTGAAGAAATTAAGTGCAGAGCATCGTACAGAAATGCAAAAGCAGCCTGTGTGTACCTATCACACGGCATCTCCAGAGGGCTGGTGACCACAATGACTGATCTACTTTCCCATTGGAAAAAAAAACTACCCCACATCCTTCTCAGAGTCCCTGCTGTGATTTAGGATACTGCCTAGAAGCTGCAAGACTGACCCAGGAATTTATTACAAAGACTCCCTTTTGCCAGGAACCGGTACTCTATCATACAAAAAAACCCAGGGAGAAGCAACTGAATATATTCACTTCATTTTTACTGGAGTCCACCATCTTTATTTGCTTCCTCAGGGAGCCTTGCAAAGTGATAGATAAATCCAATTTGCCCATGCTTGAACAGGATGGAGAGAGAGATACTCATGAGTCAGCATATGCTTGCAGAAACTATTTTTCCCCCTCATTAACTTTTTTGCCCATCAGCTGATTTTTATTTTATACTGTACTTATTTTCTATGTTCCCTACTGAATGTTATCACATCTGATACCATCAGGGCTTCATTAATGTAGAACGTTGTCATGTGGTGCATTATTCTGAAATGAGAAAACAGAGACAGCCCTACAAGAGAAAATGAGGAGTTCTTGGACAGCATGGGGGGAGGAGCATTTGAAGATGTCTCACGGGAATTTCTCCAGAAAATTGTTGGGAAAACTGATTGAAATTCAATAAGAAAGTGCAAATGAAACAACATAGCTCCCCAGTGGATTGCAAAGATCCCCTGGAAGGAAAACAGAACTATCTCTGTACTACTGCACCTTGCAAAGTCAAGAAATGCATAAATCCCACCAGGAAATACAATGTAGGAACACAGCATTCAGGGCAATATGAAGCAATCAAGTGAAGGAGTATTGTAAGGAAATGCAATGTATTTTAAGAATCAAATTTGAATGGATTTAGGATCTGCATAGGATTTCATTAGAACCAGTCCTAGACAAGTGAAGTGTCATTAACTTCACAGGAGTGAACGGCAATCGGTTCCTCAGGAAACACACTTGTCTGGGTTGGTTCATCAATGCTTAAATGCATCCCATGGACACAGGCATTTGGGAATGTATTTCTCACTGTAGGTGACTTCGAAGGTGAAGGATGTGCATCACAAGCATGGGTTTGGCTTCTGGTAAGACAACTGTCTCCTGGGGTGTGAGCAACAAGGAGTGTGAAAACTCACCAGATAATTGGACCTTCCTGGTGCTCAGGAACTTGCTTGGATTTATACCAGAAAAGTGGTGGAGTGGCTTAATTTTTAACAAACTTTGGGTGTTTTGGCTGATGTAGTCACCGAGGCTTCAGCCATTGTAGCCTCTGCTTCTGGAATGAATTGCTGGGGTGTTGCTAAAGCACAAAGCAAACTCCTCTGGGATTAAAAGGAGGATAGCTAAGCCAAACTGAGTGCCAGTGAAGGCTGTAGAAAAAAAAGAGGCTCAAAAGACCCACAGTCTGTTGTTTACCTATTTTAACATGTAGCTCCTATAGTGAAAAAACTTCATTTAAAGAAAAGTATGAGATGAACATACTAATGAGCACCTGGCCACTTAGATGCTGTGGGAATCAATAACTTCAAAAAGTATGGAATGGAGTTGTTAAAATCCCCTATTAATGCATATTTTGAAGAATCATTTAAAGAAATGTCAATTCTTTTCTCAGCCCTTCATGCACATTTGTGTATTTTTAAAGTCTTTCAGATGGAGGACTGAGTTTTTTGTATTCAAGGATATGATTTATTGAAAAGGCTTCTTTTTTTTTTAAAAAAAATATTTGCACTATTAAAATATTTAACATGCCCCCACAAAAAAGTAGCAAGCGAGATCAAAACCATCCTGTGGCATTATGAAAACCATAAGCTGAGCAATTCTGAAAAGGATAAAAATGGCTTGTGAGAAAGGAATTTATTTTTTATTTTTTAAAAATTGACAGATTTGAAACTGTGGCTGAGAAAGCTTTGAAAATGGTCAGGCTGACAGGGTGTATTGGTAGGGTAGTTGTAAGTCTTTGTAGAAGCAATTATTATCATTTCCCCAAAGCACAGACAAGTCCGTGAGCAAAAAAGCAAAGCAAAGGAGAAAAGGCTGGCTGGGAAACAGACCCCCTTTCCCAGACCTAGATCCTTACTTGCCGGCGGCTTAAGCTGAAGTGAAAACAATCCGAATCTAATTTAAACTTTGGTCCTTCTGCAGAAAATGAAAGAGCTGGAACCACACATGCTGAAAGAACAGGTGAGGAAAGAGCAATGTTCTGGGCGGGGGCCAGCAGCTCTCATCTGAATGTAGCTGTTGTGTGGTTCCTTCAGACCCATCACCTGTCAGCCCCCGTAGGTGTTCTTCAGAGTAATGATTTAATCAGAGCCGCCATGGATCAATGGCCTCCAAGTGGTCGCAATTAACAAATTTTGTAAAAGCTCCAGCAAGGCATCTTGTAGAACTGAGGGTTGGGAGCTCCAGATAAAATTTTACGTTGTACAAGTGGCAGGTTTTTAATTGGGAACACTGAGGCCACGCTTCTGAGTGAGTTTCTCTCACACTGTGTAGAGGTATCTACAGGAACTCATCCTTTAGTTAAACCAATATTTTGCCTATATTATTTCATTTATAGCCTGTCCCACATTTCACTATATTTAGACCATACCATTAAAATTAGACTGTGGGTCTGATTCTGCTTGTCCAAGGTTCTGAATTTACTTGGGCACAACTGAAAGTTGAGTCTGATTTCCCCAGGTGCGATGCACTGAAAGACTTTTTGCATATATTCTTCAGTCTCCCTCCAAAATTACATTTGTGCATTTTAGATTTCATTATTCCTTTGATGCTCATCTTCTCACACTCTGTGCCTTTCAATTTTATTATTTGTTGTAATTCGCTACAGAGCTGGAATGCACTTTTCCCCTTTTGCCACAAGTTCTTGGGACATTAAAAGCAGGACATTAAAAGATCTGTAAGCTTCCAGGCCTTTGGTAGAGTATTTGCTACTCCTGCCAGTTTCAGAAAAAGCAGTCATTACACTAAAGGAACAAAGTCCCATTATTTTATTGTAAGCTGATAACCAGCAGGCTGCTTTGTGTATGTCTCATTGCAAAAGATTAAAAAGCATTTTCTACCACGTGTGCTATGACTGATCATAGCTGGTAGCCACAAATCTGTGCACTGAGTCAGTATAATTCTACTTTTCTAATGAAGAGAGTCAGACACTATACCCACAACTATCCTTCAGGACGATCGTGCCCCAGATTTGAATCGTCCACCACCCAGTGTGGTCACAGGGTGACCGATGCAGAACTGGGTGGTTTGATTTTTGTATGGATAATAGAGGATCACAGTTTGGTTGATATATTTGCTCCCAAAAGGATTCAGTAAATTTGATAACCAACTGTTGCTTAAAGAGTAATCTGTGGAAGGGCTTAAGTATCGATGTTAAATTTGGATGAGTAAATCCAAATGAATAAAATTATGTATGAGTAATACTAATTGATGTTAAAACTTTTATCTGAAGCTGGATAAATTTACCTATTAGGCCAATTAAGACTATCAAGAGTAATTTGATTTGAGGAGGCTTTAATGTTTCCCTTGATTCTACTGATAATCCTTCATCTGGAAAAGAAACACTTGAGCAGGTACACAGCACTTGTAATGGGCATTAACAGAGCAATCTGTGCAGGCTGGGGCCACTGCCTGGCATAAACATTTTAACTGTGATGCCAAAATATCCATTTCGTTTTGAAAACTGCTTAAGGAAACCACAACAATAATGTCCTTTACTAAATAACAACGATCGCTTTCTTCATCTTTCTTCATTTATCATTCCCTTCTGGCTAACAGAGGCAGAGATGCACTGCTGGTGCTACCAAGTCCTTGTTTTCAGCATGTATTTACAAATAAGCCAAGGCACAGGGGGATGCTTTTTATCAAGGGACATAAAAGTCACTTATACTGGTTTCTAGGCAAGAGATGCTGACCAATAATGAGCACGCAAAGGATTTGCACAAATATGTTTAGGAGTGTTAATATAAACATTGATAGTTATGGGCTTTAGGGGGTACTTTTTGTTGTTTGTCTAGAAGAGCAGCCATGTTGAGAGACTAATATGAGGTGTGAGAGAAAATGCTTTGAAGGAATTTGAGGAGAAGATGTTGACTTGTCAGTAATGACAGACGTTGGTTCCCTTCTATAGGGAGGGAGGGGAGAAGTGAAAAACAGGCTATTATATTATAGACTATAAAGGAGGTTTCAGGGGGTCTCTCCTGTCCCAGGGCTGCAGAGTCCAATTCTTTAAATCAATAATTACCTACAGTTATACAGACTTCTATTAGGTATTCCCTTTCAGCAGAAATGAGGATGTGTATTTCAACAACCAAAACCAACACAAGCCAACCAAGGCCCTGAGAAAAAAAACCTGCTGATATTCTTCAATGGTTCAAACACAACTACTTAAATATCGACATTATTTCTAAGTGAAAATATTTGCCTTAAACTTGGCTAAAGCCCATGGAAGAAAGCAGACATGAATGATCTGCTGGTACTTCTCACAGTTTGACAGTTTAACTACCATTTTATCAGGACTGTTCTACAACACACAGCATTTCTTTTATTCCATGGTGAAGGTGAAATGCATAGAAAGAATTACATTATATACAGATCAAGTGGACTAGTCGAGATTTATACTCACATAAATTGGAAAAGCGTAGATTTCAGCTCACCACATAGTATTTTCTTGGCTAAATGGTTGTAAAATGGATTTGGAAGTCAACCCAATATTTTCAGACTAAGCTACTGCAATCAAGACAGTGGGGTTGAACTCTTGTAGTGGGCACTTCTCAACCCTGTTCCCACATAAGAACAGTACAAAGCCTTCTACTGTGAGAAATAAAAATTTAGACTTTTTGCAAGTGTAAAGCTCTCAAATATTTTTACAAACATCATGTTTTTAAAATGATGTGTTCATTTGCTATAGCTCTAAGTAATGAAACGTAAGAGAAATGCACTTACAATGTTAAGAAAATCTTACACAAGACACTGGGAAATTTTTTTCTTTTCTCCTTCCTGAAACCCTCACTGGCAGCAAGAGGAGATTGGATTTAAGTATTTGTGTAACAAATAGTGTAATTTGTGAAGGACACACAGAGTCACTTCTGCACAGCAGAAGAATCAGAGTTACTCTCACACAGGTAGTGATGCAATAGCAGCCTCCTTCAGTTGTAAAGGCAGGCAGTACAGAGAAAAAAATCACACTTGGATTCATAGCCACCTGTCTGTAAAAAGCACTGCTGAAAGCCCAATTATTTTGATAGATACCAAAGAGAGACAAAAAATAAGGACTTATGTAAATTACATTGAAAGAACTAAACGTATTTCTAAAAGTATATCAGGAATTTACAGTAAATAATGCTTTCAAAAGAAATGGTAATCATCCTGCATGGAAAGCTTCTGATCTTACCATCTTTACTTCAGATCATATTAGTACTGTGCATCATTACAAGAATGTGTTCTTTGAAGCATGTGTACTCTATCTTCCTTCTATTCATCATAAATACCCTCTCTGTGAAAGCACACTTTGCCACTGTGCACACATTTTTCTTTCTAAGATTTAATTCATTTCCTAAAGAAATGTCACGCTGAAATCAATCTTGCCAGTACAAGTTCACAAGGACTGATTCATTTAACAAATGATTTATTGACAACTGTGAGATAGAAAAGAATGGGATGTTGTTATTAAGAGCAACATTGCACATTTTCAACAGTGTATATATAGAGAGAATATACAGAGGATGTTAATATTCTTTCATGAACAAGCGATACCTTGCAAGAAGAAAGAGGAGAGCTTACCATGGCTAATGGCTGGCTTCCAGCTTCTATTCAGCTCCCTCTCTGTACTCAGAGCTAATGTTATTGAATAAATCCTGACCTTTGCTGTTTTGGATTCATTGAAAAACAATAGCTTGTAGAACAAGAGATAAGAAAACAAGTGTCCTGTTGTAGAAAATGTAATTTTGATTGGTATTCAAATATAATCAGTTCTTCACGGACAACCCGAAAGTTCAAATAAAACTGCAAATATAGCAGCAGACCACAACTGAGTGTAGTACTTAATGGCATGATAGATCATCTGGGAAGTATTTATCTAAGCAGTGTCACACATGGGGAATAAACACTTCTCCTCCTCCTTCTCTCTTTCCTTCCTGTCTGTTTTTCACCCAGTGCCAAAGAAAGCAGTGTTTGCAGCTCTCCAGGTTGAATACACCTTGCATTTCTTCATATGCTGTAGATATAGATCCTTTTATTTTCTATTAAACAAGACATGAAGAAAAGAACCAATTCCCTGCCCTACACATTAATCTATATATTCTACAAGCATGGTGGGATCCTAGGGTATCTCATAAAAATGAAGAATATTTCCCTTGAGCTGCTTCTGCTCTCATATCCTTCATGAGTAGAGTGATCAAATGTGACCTTCAACATGATAAGTACTTTGGTGTCCCCAGGTCAGGTGTTAAATCATCCAAATTTACTTCACAGTCTCTTGGAAAAGAGTCCAAGCCCTAATGTCAGATGCTCAGGCTCCTGACTCAAAGTACCTGCACATGCCCTGGGCAGAGAGCACCTCGTCCCAGCCAGAGGCACAGAAATAGTTTTGAAATCTTGGTTGTCCATGAGGGCTGAGGAGCAGGGGCTGAGCTAAATCTCAGCACTGCATAGTCGAGAAGTTGGTCCCTCTAACTAACCCAGCATGCTAAAAGCTATACAAACACAGGAAAAATCAGCTCATACATGAAAGAGTTCATGCTTAGATTTTCTTTTGGAAAAGTAAAACAAATTCTCAGTCTTTCCTTGTATTACTGAAGAAATTATCTGACAAAGAGCAGGAAAAGACATTATTTCTACCAGTTTCTAAAATTCAAATAGCAAGAAATATTTGACATGCTTCATTAAACACAGATGAAAATATAAAATATTTTGAAAAAATATAGTTGAACAGGATATAATATTTCCACAGGACAAAAAAAGGGGAAAGATTAAAATCTGTTCCCAGAAAGATAACTTAAGACCAGAGTAATATATTCCCTACATAGTAATCAGTCTGCAAATAGGATGATTTAACTGAGACCCTCAAAATCTCTAAGAGAAAACAGGAAAACCTGATGAATTCAACTGTACTATATTGCACTGTCAAAATTATAAAGTGAAAGTGTTAACTCAACCTACAAGACCCTTTTACCACGAAACAGAATTTTAGAAGTAATTTAAAAAAAAAATAAAATCACAAGCACCCATAATTCAGGAAAACAAGTCTATATATTTTCCTACATCAGAGGCACGCTGAAGGGAAAACCCAGGAGACAGGAACCCAGGCACCGGTGTATTTACAGCCAACAGTCACAAGGTAGCAGCACAAAGCATCAGTCTAAAGAATTTCTTAAAGATCCTACAGAGGTGGAGGTGACGTGTCATCAGTCACCGGGCCACAGCTGTAAGTGCCAGGGCAACATAACTTACCACAATTAAGTACTTAGTGGGGAGTAAGTTCAGCGCTGGGGTAGCCTGTGCTAACCTTTGCGAGCCAGCGAACAAAAGCCCAATAAAGAGAATTGACTTTTTTTTTTTGGATTTGCTGCCAGCATGAGAGATGTGTGATATGAGTCAACATCAGGGCGCAATAAGACCAGGGAACAGAGGACGTCTGGTGGGGTTGTGGAGGGGAGTCTCACACCTGGCCGTGTCTCACAGCTTACAAATTGGTTGCTCAGTTCCTGAGCTGACCTGCCTTTGAACAAGAATTGATTGTTTTCCCCTTTCAGTACCCTCTATGTGCACTTTTTAAAAGAAGCAGAAGGAAAAAGGATATCTATCAATTCTCTACACATTACATTGTATATACACCATGATGGAATATGTACGCATGTACAGTAACTTGGAATTCTCAAAAGTAAGTAAATCCATATTCTAGGAAATAAATGTAAAGGTCAATAGGTCAGGAAAGAATAATAAAGTCATTCTTGAGCTCCTGTGAAGGGAAAAGGCACTCATAGAGATGAACTCAGACCTGAAGTACAGTTGTAGCTGAACATTCACAGGTTTTTCAAGAGCTGGATTTTTTGGCTATTGATCTGCCAATCACTTTTTCTGTAAGAGGAAATTCAGTTATCCACATCTCAATGAGCCTTTTTCACCCAGTTGCTTTTGTGGGAATTGTGTTTGTTGTACATCCACATCTTGTATGGTATCTCAGAATAAAAGATTGAAAAGCTGCTGAGTTGAATTCAAAAGATCATTATTCCACTTGTTTAGAAAATGAAAATGATACCCACTTTTCTCTCCCCTTGCTCTCACCATCAGTTCACTTTCAAACTGCTTGGTATATTTTACTCAATTAAAAAAATATATCTTTTGTTAACTGGTGTTGCCTGGACAAATGCTACAGATGTTCCCAATTTTGTCATTGTTGCTGTCATCAGAATAAATTTCTAAAACTGTCAAATAAAAGCTCTCTACCATAGGAAGCACTATGATTTCTCCCTTTAGAATGTGAAATAATTTTTCATTACTTACTACAGTTCCACCATAAACCCTGGTGACCTCCCCATTGTCCGGAAACTCAATGAATACCCTGTCTGGTGCCTTGGGTCCCATCCCCTCCAGCTCAGCATCCACTTTCTGCACAGCAGTAAAGCCACATTCATTCATTTCAAACGGCCTGTGTCTGGCTAACGTTGATGCCAACTACTCTTCCCCTATTTCTTCCAAGTCTCAGGTACCTTCAACACAGTTTTCTCAAGAATCCTGTTCTCCCAAGGCTCTGCCTCCCATTGTTTTCTGCCTGTCTTCTACATGTTTCACTTACGGTCTCTGCAGCAAGCTGGGAGGGGTTCTCTGTCCTCACCCTTCTCTTTTCTTCCACAAACAAACTCAGTTCGCTTTCCAACACATACATGACAAAGACTGATGGCTTAACTTTTTCCCATCCAATTGGAATTTTTGTCCATATTTTATACACCTCCTCACAAATGCCAACTTGTCAGTTTAAGATGCCCAGAGGCAGAACAGATCTCCTCATTGCTCCTCTCTAGTGTTCAAACACCTACATTGGTGATCTTCTCCCACCCCTCTATCTGTTACATCTAAGTGGGGTTGTAGCCTTTTCTAGGACTGTGGCAAACTTCAGCTTTGCTTCAATTTTTTGCAAAGTCTCAGTAAATAATGACTTAAAACATGATTTTTTCAATCCATTCTCCCACATAAGCAGCTTTCATCATCTTTCCTCCTGACTGTTCCCATGCCCTTTCCTCTGGCCTTACTAAGCCCCACTATCTCTGTATCATATTCTTTCAAAAAGATTCTACAAGGATAATTTGGCAAAGATGATGTAGCCTGGCACCTCACGCTGACCATGCCATCATCTGCTGCCTGCATTTTTCCACCCACCTCCTAGTCCCCACTACATCACACACATAAGCTGTAAGTCTCCGTTTCAGGACACTGTACAGTTTCTCTTTATTTTACTTCTAATCATACCTCTACTAAGCCTTCATTGACTCACTCTGTTAACGATGACAGCCTTTATTACTCAGTTGCTAAATTTTGAAACAAGTATCTTCAGTTTTTCTTGTCATATCTGTCAGAAACTCTCCGTAAACACCTGCAAAATCATGTCAGAATCCTTCTTAAAACTCAACTTTCACACGATGCCTACACAAACCCAGACAAATTCATGATAATTAGGCACTGAGGTACTGACTGTAACACTGCCCCTACTGCTGACCTGTGCTGTCACTTTTTTTAGTTAGCATTGGCAGAATTGTTTCTTCTCTTTGCTTTTAGTAGGTTGTAAACTTTTTGCTTAGATACCATTTTTTCATTCCACTTACGTGAAATGGGCATTAGCAAATATCTGGCTCCCTTACTATCTTAAGCAAGTAAGTTGATAAAAGAAAGCTATCTTAAAAAAGAGAAATATAGATCCCCTTTCAGACGCATAAAATGTATTTTGCAAGGATAAGAAAATGAATGTAACAATGTGTTAGAGTGTCAAAAAGAAAACCCATTAATTGGGATGGATGATGAGGGTCATGAAGAGAAAATCCAAAATTCACGGCATCGTTTACTCCACTGTAAATGTGGAAAAAATATAGAGGTATCAGTGAAACTATTCTATGTTTGTTTAACTGGGAGGCTGTACAGGATGGAATTCAGGCATCTGTGCTTGGTCCATCTGTACTTGTAGTACCGTACTGTACAGCTACTGCTGTCAAACATCAGAGACATTACAAGACATGCCAAGGATTGCAGAATGGTAGACGACAGCAGATCGATTAAGATCTCAATCTTGGATTGTCCTCTCCAGTCACAGACACACTTCAAATGAAAATCACTAACTAAATTTTCCTTAAAAGTCCTTGAAATTACCTCCTTATTCCTATATTGTGCGTGCATTTCTACTCTTCTAAAGGAAACTACTACTGTCAGATAACAGTTACATATAAAAATAAGAAAATAAATAGTGCTCTAAGTAACAGAACTAACAAAGACTGCCTTGCTTCAGATTTGTTTCCTACATCCCAACAGCTTAAGGTGGTATAACTTTCCAATGCCACACGTGCCAAAACTATGCCCAAATTCCCCTTGAAACATTTTACTTCGCACAAACTAAATCTCCAAGGGGCAGCAGGGACTTCCCCGGGGCTGTGCGATTGGTAACAGGCCAAGCAGTCCAGGGCACTGCAAAGCATTTCTTTTGGGTCTCTCTTTTCAGCCCACCTCTGGGTCTTGTTCCAGAGCAAAGAGGAATCACAACCTTTGCTACTGTTTGAGTTGACTTATAGGCTCAACAGGTACAAAAGGGAGCTCAGCAAACAGTGTGTGTAGCCTTTGTTGAAAACATCTCTGATATAGCTCAGTGCAATAAAGGAAAATGGTTCTCAACACAGGTGATTCTCTCTGTGGGTTTGTTTATTTTGAAATTGGGAAAAATTGTGTTGAGGCTTTAAAGTATAGATGATGAAGCCTTTTCCCCCTCACTGATTGCTGTGAAGAAACAGCTTCTGTATTTAACAAGGCACAGGGACAGAATGTGCAGAAGCATTTTCAGGTCTTTGCCATTGGACACGACCTTTCATTAGTTTCTTCGCCTCTTAGATACATCAATAAAGGCAGCTGCACTTAATTCATATCTTCATATTCAGAAAACACTACAGTTAAGTACGAGTGCTCTGATACAAAGCCTCACTGCCGGAGAACTGTATCTGCGCTGCAAACAAAGTAGTAAAACCCACTTAGCTATGAATTAATACATAATGAACAACTGACAATAATTATTTCAATATAGTGTTCCTGACCTGCTTCAACACTTCCTTCCTTTTTCTCTAATTGTATTTTTCAGAAGGTTTTGCACTTGATTTCTTAACCACAGAGGCACTTAGCAGTTTGTATTTTCCATTAATTCTCTATATAAGTATCACTTTCCTCCGAGACAGAAGTGTAAATTATTGGCTCTTTTTTTTTTTTAATGATGAGAATGCAAACCTTGTGACTTAGAGCTCAGCAGAGCTCAACACATCTCATGGACCTTTACTCTGATAAGACTTTGCTACAGAATGAGAGAATTCAGTGAAGTGTGGTAGGTGTAATTAAAATTGTGTTATGCTGCTGATCCACAGGCAGATAAATTCTATAAGCATTAAATTGCATTGGTTTGCTAAAAAATAATATTGGCTGTTCATTTTCTTGCAAAAAACCTACATCAATTTAAAGATGGTGAAACTATAAATCTGAAATGAGTTACAGTAGTTCACAAGTTTCTCAGAATAAACAGAGGTCTCTGTACTCCTCCACCAAGAGACTTAACGCTTTGTGCAGAGTGCAGTGAACCAGCTTAAAACAATGACAAGCCAAGGGGATTTATACACACAGGTTGCTGAATGGTGGCATATTAATCCACTTTTTCCATCCTGAATATAAACTTCCTAATGGAAAATACAGAGATTTTCGGGGAATGAAGGTCAAAAGTGTAAATCAAAATGTTATGTTTGTAATTTTTTTATTTGCCATTCAGTGAAACAAATTTGATTAGGTGAAAATAAGCCTGGCAACAAATGTCATGATATGGGCAGATCTTGCATTTTCTCTGATTTGAAATAAAATTTCTGGCCGTTTTCCTTGTGTATAAATGACAATATTTCATCATCATTAGGAGTCTAATCACAAACTGTTCCATATGGGATATTATAAATCAAGAACCCTGTTTACTTGTCACATGGGCTTGCAAGTTCAAAGAGACTGGCCTTTTGGAAAAGTTACCCTTTATCACGGTATCAGTTCTGTGAAAATTAGAGTAAAAAGTCATCTGTTACAATCTTGTCTAACAAAATATTAACACATACTTTTTCACAGACAGCCGTAATTACTCACAGGGCTATAGAGATAATGGAAAGAAATTAATTGAAATGACTTTACACATGCAAGCAAATTCTTGAATTAAAATCAGATGAGAATCAGATAAAATTGCACCAGGTTTTAGGATGAAGCTATGCAATAACTTTTTACTTAATGGGCATTTGTTCATTCTGAAAAGAACACGTTCCACTCATATTGTGGAGTATTCTTCACAGTATATTTACAAAAAAGCAAATAATATTTATTTTATGATCTTTTCCTCAACTTTTTGATGTAGTTAAGATGAGGAATAGTATAGAATGAAGATCATACAAATAGGAGTACAGGTCAGGGATGAAGAGCTGGAGTAGTTCATACATAGAAGAACATAGAGAAAACATGGATGTTTTCTAGAGAGAAACTGTTTATGAAGTTGAGCCCCTGAGCAGAGAGTCAGGATCAAATGAATCAACTTGGGGAGAGGAAAGAGCCAATCTGCATTAGCTCAGTAGTTCATAGAATCATAGAATGGTTTGGGTTGGAAGGGACCTTAAAGATCATTGAGTTCCAACCCCCTGCCCTGGGCAGGGACACCTTCCACCAGACCAGGTTGCTCAAAGCCCCATCCAGCCTGGCCTTGAACCCCTCCAGGGATGGGGCAGCCACAGCTTCTCTGGGCAGTATCTCACCACCCTCACTGTAAAGAATTTCTTTCTAGTATCTAATCTAAATCTTCCCTCTTTCAATTTAAACCCATTGCCCCTTGTCCTGTCACTACACTTCCTGAGAAAGAGTCCCTCTCTGGCTCTCCTATAGGCTCCCTTCAGATATTGAAAGGCCATTTTATGAACCGAGGTCGTGAAAATGAAAACATAAATGGGTACTTATTGCTGAATTCTGAACCCTACTTTGCCTTTTTTAGTATTAATTTTTTATATAAGCAGCAAATCTTAAAGTAAGCTTCCATTCACTGTTATCTGTCGGTCCCATTTATTTGTCTTCTGGCAGATATCTGTCAGTTCCTTACATATGCCATTTATTACCAGGCTTTTAAAAGCCTTTTCTGCAAACCTGTGTTTTCATTTTACTGTGTCTTCCCAGATTTCTTGTAGAGCATCAATAAGAGCTTGTTTACATATGAAGTTATTTATGGACAGGAAAAAACACATCTGCTTCCTTCAAGAATGATTCCATGTGCAGATAAACCCAAGGCTATACTATAATCTCAAGGCATTCACAGAAAGTTAGCAGAATAAGTGGTTAGAAAGTGCTTTGGGGAAAAGTATTTTGATATCTTGTTTAGAATTAGGCAATAGTGATATTAATCTTCTCCTTCTTATCTATGTACCTATGAGACATCTGAAACACCAGTGAGCCATTTCTGGAAAATATGCTTCAATATCTTTCTGAAGAGAATGTAAGAGGATAAAATCCAGATTGCCAACCTGTTTTCCAAAACTGTTCACTGCTAGGTATTATGCAAATATCCTGAATATCATGATATGTTTGCTCGTGAAGGTGTTTTTTTGATTATTCTGCTGAAGTTAATACCTTCTAGAGATACAGGAAAACACAGCACTGTTACTGCAATAGTTGCCTGACTTGAAACTCACTCAATTCTATACGGTCAATGAGGTCCCTTCAGATCATCATTACTGTGAACATTTTATTCTCATCCCCAGAATAATATAAGAAGGGTGCCAGCGTTCAGTCCCTCCCAGTCCTTCTCCCAGAAATGAAGGGAGTCCAGAATAATCAAAGCAGGTAATAAGGATGTGCAAGTAGCACGAGGCTTTCGTGTTTTCTCCAACTGGAAGAAGGCATGGATACCAACGTAGACAGCCCACTGACAGAGGAGATGAAAATGAACATTAAAGTCTCCCAGGGTGCCCAACACAGAGAGAAATTTGATTTTGTTTTGCTTGTTCTTCACCCCCAAGTCCAGTTAGGAGGAGCTGTGCTGGTGATACTGATCAGGCTTAGTGTGATGAAGCTACTGGTTTGGCTTCCTTAAATTTACACGTTGAAGCTCTTTGTTCCTTCCTGCAGTTGCAGGTGTGCCAAGCACAAGGCAAGGTGAGTGCCAATTCCTACGTGGGGAGTGCTCAGCTTGAGCAGGAACACACTGTGAATGCTGAAAACATGAAGCAGCATAACACTGCGATGTTGCAGCAGTAGGTTTAATGTAAAAAGTAGTATTTGAATTATTTCCCATTCTTGCTACAATCATTAACATAAAATCAATTTATGTTGTGACATTTTCAGTTCTCATTATGATCTCTGTCACAAGTGGGAGGATTTTAATCCCCCATTAAAGTCTTTAGAAGAAAGCAGAATAATATGTACTAAATGCATTATACATTTTCTAATATGACCTTTTCACAGTTGTTCAGTTTGACTGCCTGGTCACTCCTGTTCTTTGGCTGCCTTGGTAATCTGAGAGGAACAGGTGGAATGGTAAATAATCAAAATACTGAATCTTTAAAAGGTTAACTTCATACTCCAAGTGACTTATTTATAGGTTATATATACTGTATGTTCATATTCTGCAAGCCAGAAAAAAACTGAGGAAGAAAAGCAAATGGCTGACTATTTCTCTTCTCGTGACAGTGACAAAAATTATTTGGGAAAGGATTAAGACAGCTATGCAATAGGTACTAATTTTATTCTGCCAATAGTTCATATATATTTATGCTGTGTGAAATGATCTATTTTTTATGGAGACATGGGGAACTTTAGTCACCCTTTACCCTTAAAAGGGCTGAGAGCCTCAGGGAATGGTTTCAAAATGGAAAGTAATGCTAATCCTCCTCCTGCTGTTGTCTTTTGGGGGATTTTTTCTGGTATGAAACCTAGAAAGTAATCAAAACTGAATCTGATACTGAGTACTTTGTAAAGTAAGTGGCAGGGGACACGCAAGAAAAGGGGGGATCACAAGTGAGAAAATAAGGAGAAACCAATATATCCACTCAAGGAGAGCATGGAGCATATGTGGAGGATACGACCTGGCATCTGATTGTATTGCATTTAAACTAGAGAATATCCTTCTGACTCTTTGGTGCTACCCCCCTTTACTATAGCCAGGCACGGGAATTCTCCCAGGAAAAGGGATGGGAAGACAGACCAAGGAAGGATGTCAGTTCCTGGAATGATTTCTGTATCAATAGCAGATATTTTTTTCTAAGGAGGACTGGACAAGGAGTGTAAAATATACCCCTACAATGCACTCACAGGTATATAGAAATAAGGGAATGGCAAATGAATTAATAAAACATATAAAGGCGTCTATATCATAGAGATGTAAACCTGTACTATGGAGTGCCTCCCTTATAGGAAAATTCTTAAAAATGAACAATAACAAAAAATCCAAAAAGGATTTTTCCAAAAGGAAAATTCCTCTTTAACGGGATTTTAGAAAGAATCCTATTATGCAGAGAGAAGTGCAGCTCTGGTTGGAAGAGGTCTTTGAAAACCAGTATCCTGTCCCCGAGGCTAATGGCATTCAGGCCCTTATGTAGGTGTCCGCAGACCATTCAGTGGAGATAGGTGGCTCCTTTTTTCATTCATTCCTTTTCCTACCTCTACCACACAACTGCTAAAAGCTTAATAACATATAGTCCAAGCAGAATATTTTGGGTGTGAGTTCAGCAGTTCAAACTTGATGATTTGTCTCCCCTTTGTGTGGGCTGGGCAGAAGTCACCTAATGAGGTACTGCAGAGTTCGTCAGAGAGCTCAGATTGAACATTTCTGTGAAGCCCTAATGCTATGTCCTTGTTATTCATCCTAAAAATGAATGGGGGCAGGGTTTTTCAAGTAGTTGAAACTCATAAGCAAGTTACCTTTCTGCTCTTGTGTCTAGAAAGACTTTCAGAAAGGGAAAAAGACACAACCCACATGCAGAGAACCCACTCTCTATTCCCTATTAAAATGGCAATAATCTCTATTGCTTTGTAGCCTACAAAGCAATAAAGAGCTGCTAAGATTAATTAAACTCTGAAGGGAGGCTGAAGCGTTTAATCAATCACCAGTGCTGGTTGTTGCCACTATACCATTCATAGAGATTATTATATTGCAATTCAAATTACAAAGCAAGGCATTTGTAATATAAGAAGGGCATTGACACTCAATTTTTAGATATGTAGTTCCAGGTATTGAGGACCTGCTTTTTCACAGTATCTGAAAACTGATAACAAGTTCACTTCACACTGACCATTTCCTTCAATTGTGGGTGCTCAGCACTTTGGCAAACGAGGCCTCAGAGTTTCAAATCAGGAACCCGGAAAATTAGAAGATGCAGCTAGCAACCCTTCATGAAAAATCTGGCTTAGCAAGATGGGCAGCACTACAAAGGAAATCAGTGCCAGGAGCTGCACAAGAATTAATTTCTCCAGGGCAGCACACAGACACAGCTCAGCCTACGTGACTTTTCCTTTATTTTCTTCACCTCTTGCAATTTGCTGCCTCTTGTGCTCTGCAGCTCTGGAGAAATACTACGTAACTGTTGTCTCCTCTACTCTGCAACCTGACCCTTGGCCAAACCAGGAATGTTTTGTACTTAATGAGAAAATGATGCTTTGGAATAAATGGTAGACAAACATGCAATTAAAAACTATATCATATTGCATATAGAAAAGGGGTTGAATTAATCCTATCTGAAAGATGGATTCAGAAACCTCTCTCACTTTCTGGTGTACTTTGAAACCAAACGATTTTCTGAGAATTATTTAAATTATCAAAGTTTTTAAAAACATTCAGGAAGCTTCAACAGACACTTTTCCTGAAAAAGCTTGCATAATTCATAGGGTGGCGAAACTCGTGTGTGAGGAGAAAAGAGAAACACAGTAGTAAACCTTTGAATTCATGCACAAATTCTGCATTTGTTAATAGCATATTTGCTCTTGCCTTCCAGTGGTTAAAATGTATCTTAATGGCACGCAGGGCATCACACCACCAAATTATACATAATTCTAATTTTCTAAGAAGGCTGTTTATAGAATCCTAATTACACAGAATAGCAATGGAAAGGGTCACACTTCCTATGAATTGGTGTGAACTGAACTGCTTTAAACTCCTGTTCTTTCAGAGATACCTTTATTCCTGTTGAAAGAAGGAGGCTATCAAGCTGTGAATACTCCAGGACAGGTCCTCCACTGACATAAATCAGTCCTGACTTTAATGGAGCCATGTGGATTTACAGCAGACAGGGATCTTGGCTGGCTGATTGTCCAGGGAGCGTGAAAGCAACTGACAACTCTACCATTTGGAGAGCTCCACTGAAATTAGGTATTGCCTACAACTTCTGATTTTTGGCATCTGCCAGACCTATGTGTATGGTAGTCACTAATACTGAAAGATTTAAAGTCTATTTGAAGTAGAACAATAATGACAAGAGAAAGAATAAAGATTTCCATAATGATAACACTTACTACATATTGTATATGGTATATGTTAAGTACTCAAAGCACTTTAGTAAAAACCATTATTTTCCTTTTGTAACATGGTCAAACATGATATCTAACACACAGAAGTGAGAATTGCCACTGCAGCTTTTTAGAACTCATTACAACATACCTCAATAGAAAACAGCAAATGCTATTTCAGCAGTAATTTGAATCACTGATGTGGTCTATGCAGGAGCTGGTTACGTCTCCTCGATAAGGAAGGATAATTTGTCACAACACTGACAACGCACAGAGCATCTATGAACTGTCCCTAAGTTACTCCAATGCAGAAGAAGAAGGAAGGAGGTTTGCTCTCATGTCCTCTTGCTGCAGAAGGCTCCATTTTGCCCAGGTGTCAAGGACATTTGAACTTGCATTGAAAGGCCAAGTGAGCAGATTCACCCTGAGCAGAATGGAAAGGAATAATGTGCATCTTCTGAGACCCAGGGAGAAAAACAATTGCCTGAGGGGACAGGATGCTAAGGAAGAAAAGAATATGAGATGGTGATACCAGATTCATTTAGCCTAATGCTCTGTGATGACGGAAAAATGCCCAGTCCTAAAGGAGAATGTACAATCGTACCACTCCAGAGCATTCTTCCAACTTTCCATGATTTTTTTGCTATTTAGAGCAGAGATAGATTAAAAATGCAAACAGGAGGGTAAAATGCAGATGCAATGACAAAGTGTTGCTGAAGTATGCCAGGAACTGAAAAGCCTTCATAGGCACGCAAACTTACATGCACACAAAATCATCACTAACAGAAAATAACTAATATCATGGGAAGTTACTGCACTCCCGGGGAGAAAAGGATAACTCCTATTATTATTGTTGTTGTTATTATTATTATTTGGCATACAGTTTCTGTGCTGGAAAATGGATTTTTGAGAAGATCAAAATAATTTACAAATTAGGATCGACAAGCTGAAGCACTGAAATGTTGAAATTAAGCTCATTTGTTTCAAAGTGATGTTTCTGCTTCAAAACCTGTCCGATTTCATTTTTAAAGTTTTTTAAAATGCCTTTTACTTTACCAAGAATAATTCCCCGCCTCAAACCCTGACTTTCCAGTCCAGTCAGTAAACTGAAAAATCAATTATTTGCACAGTACTGCTTTTGGGGAAAAAGGCCAGAAGAGACAAGCACATACAAAAGTTAGTAGGGAAACAAATGGAGAGTGAGAGAGAATAAACATGGAATTTATCCACAGGGTTGACAAAGCCTCACAAAAAGCTGACTGCTATTCCTAATTTATATATAGAAACGTATGGGGAAAGAGAGGAGAAGAAACTTTGCTGGAAGTGGAAAAGCTGGCAAGTGTCAGAGCCACGTACAGAACCCAAGTGCTTTGACTTGGCAAGAGGGCAGATGGTCTCTGCACACAATATTAACACTTCTCAGCAGAAGACAGCCATTTAAAAAAGGGAGGGAGAAGCAGGTCTCCAAAATCTGAAAAGAAATTAAAAGCATGCGCATGACACAACAGTCCCTGAGGCGAGAGAAGTGTCTTCACTAAAAAGGCCTGAGCAGAAATTGGAAAAGAGCCCTCTGGCATTCCAACTGAAACGTCTTTCTATGGAGGAGAATAATTATCGTTTTGGAAGGAAACTGAGTCCAGCAATTAAAGCAAGCACTTTAAACCTCTGCTAGAGGTTTCCTGAAGGATTTTGTACAAACCATAGAAACTATGTTTGCATTTGTTTATCTGTGTGTAAGAAAGAATCCCTAATTCTCAGTGGCAATGAGAGGTTGAATATATTAACATCAGCAGACTGCCTAAAGAACTCAAATGAAGGTTTTCGATGGCACAAAGTGTTAAAATGCCCACAACAGGCATGTGTGTTAACACTTAACAGCAGCAAGATGATGTGAAGTAAGACCATATTCAAATACCGAGACTGTCCTTGCTTATGTGAAGATTATACAGGTTGTCTGAGAAGAGTAATGTGAGGGAACAAGTATTGCACAATACATGCAATTTGTTAGGGATTTTCTATAGCTAGGCCACATGGCATCTTTCCAATCTAATTCCTTTATGCAAAACAAATCATTTTGCATAGATTTGCTTGTTACTAACATGAGAAGAAATTTATTAACACCACAAATTACATCTCACTTAGATTTCATTTATTATCCTGAATTAGCTGGTGAGTGAATATCCTCGTGCCTTATCTGTGTAGGCATTTACAGAGCACTTATTATTGCGGCATCAATGCCACTCTTCATCTTGCTGTAATGCCCAGAATATGTATTCAAAACAATCATCTGTGAAATCAAGCATTTAAGTTTAACTTCGCATCTGGGTGTTCTGAAGGAGGAAGAGAAGTCATTTGCAGAAGCCCTGGGCATTTTGTCCTATTAAAATAAAATTTTCTGAAAGTATCTAACACTAACTGCTTTGCCCTACAGCATTAAGACCAGTATTTTCAATAGAAGGTCTACACCCAGCTCCTTTGTAAGCACCAGTCTAAATTTGAAACCAGTCCTTTACAACCTACCCATAAACCAGCTGGCTGGATGGATCTCTTCTGGCTACTTTCTTCTCCTCTTGTCATCGTGACCTACAGCTAAGGACATTTTTCACATCACAGACCCACAGAAAAGACTCTCATAATCTTGTTAAAGGCTGGCATACTTGAATTGTAATACAGAATCCTGCATTTGTCTCCTCAGGGAAATAAACACTTTTAAAGAGGCTTTGGACTTTTAAAATGACTTAAACAAATACAATGGCCACACAAGTAATAAGTGAATCGGTTTTCTGCTTCTCACAAAAATGTCTATAGTGAGGAATTTGGATTTTATGTGCCCTTATACAAACTCATCTACAGCTTTATTTTTTTTATTGCTCACATGTTCTCAAGGGAAGGCAATTTCTCTTTCAAGCAGCAGTGACTTTAGTAAGTCAAAGCATCCAATTGCTAGAGGAGGGTTTACTTTACCTCTGATCACTGAAACCCTGCTGTGGAATACAATCTGTTTTCAGAAGAGCAAAGAGGTGAAGGACAAAAACAAATGGCAATTACTCTAAGACTGTGAAGAGCTTGGAGACTGGTATTCTCTCGCATCTGAATTAGGGTAAGAAAATATACCGGTCAAAATGTTGCCAAGGAAAATGCTCTGTCACTAAGCATTTGAAATTTGGCCTGCTGTCATCTAGAATACAAAGTCATAATATAATGGTAAATAATATTTGTATTTATGGCTGCTTTTGAAGAAAGATTGCACCAATTTGTTAACTCTCCTTTAAGACAGACATTGGGCAATGACATGATAAATATATTCACAGTTTGCACCAATAACTGTAATTCTGTTATTTCATGACTAAAAACTTTCTTACTACTCTCAAACCCTTGCCAAACCACTGAAATAAGCTTCTCAACTTCCCCCTTGACTATCTACTTGAAAAATAACTGTTTTACAACCTAAATTCATGCAAGACCTTTCTTAGGGATTCCACCAGTTCAAAATATAACACATTAAATGTATATTCATGTATTTGAAGCACCAAGAGAAATAAACCATAGTATTTTTCACTGTCATGGTGCCAGAGAAGCACTGTCCTAAGCATTAGCACAGGAATTGGACACACAATACTTTTATGTACACACCAACACTACTACAAAGAACTGTTCCTTTAGCCAGACACATTTCAGGTTTTCCAATGGGTATATGATGTAATACTTCCTGAGATTACTAAATAAACAGAGCAGGCTTGAAGATGATGTGTAGCAAAATATTATGCAAGCTACAGAGAGAAGAAAAACCACACCAACCCTCAGTCACTTCCAATCACCTTGTAAATATATATTATATTGAGCAACTTCACACTATTTATGGTTTTTTTTTGCAAAATTTCCAATCACAGAATTTGAAATTCCAATAATAACTGGAATATTACTGGTATTTATTTACACAAACTTAACGTATAAATATTTAGAAATATAATCAATTCTTGTGACATTTATTGATGAAATATCAATCCTCCCAATCAACCAACCAAAAAGAAATGTGTTTGAAATCGAGTAGCTTTTTGCTGTAAAATAGGAAGGTAATCTCTCTTTATAGAAAGTTAAATGCAGGAGCTACTCTGTGGCCTTCACTAGCTCTTAGAGCATGACACGCAACTCCAGACTCACTTAAAATATAAGGTACTTTAATGTAATGCAGTTTCCCAAAGTCAGGAGGAAGAGTTAATTTCTGAACCTTTGTTCTTAACAGCTGTGTCGTACAACGTGAAATAGCACCACCACATATCGACAGGTTCTGAATTTCTTTTGAAATGCAAAGACCTGACAATGAACCTGCTTCTCAGAAGCTTAATATATTGTTTTCACTTGCATCTTCTTTATTGTCACTCTTTTATACCCGTGCTTCAATTGCACACAGCATCTTTCCTTTATTGAAGGCTGCAGTTAATCAGCTGGTTCCATAAAGCACCACATAAATTCTGTTTTATGAATTCTTTGTCTCAAGAAAGTAGCCAAATTCCTTGTGCCCCAAGGCACTCAGCAGTAACACAACACCTTTGCACAGCCTTGCAAAACTGGGATGGAAATTACAGCAGCC
This sequence comes from Scolopax mira, assembly GCA_004320125.1. NCBI lineage: Eukaryota > Metazoa > Chordata > Aves > Charadriiformes > Scolopacidae > Scolopax > Scolopax mira. The sequence continues at coordinate 6,171 of BJBW01001799.1, read as the reverse complement.
CAAGAATAGAAACTCCTCAATCACCTTCACTATTGGTAATGAAAAAAATAGAATCTAGTGATGTTTAACAGACAGGTCTTAAAAAAGACAGCAAGAAAAAGAAAGAAAGAAAAGCAGTCTGGGTATGAGTGGATAGACATTTGCAAGGTTGCCTTTGCAACAGAAGAATCTTGACAGTGTGAAATGCTGCCATGAGCTCACATTTTCCAAATCTCTTACAAGTAGCAGATGTCTTTCCCCCTCCTCAAATTCCTCACTCATCTTACACCCTAAACTATAGGACTAAGAAAAATAATCTATAAAAATACGTGCAAAAATAAACTCTTTTTATTTAATGCATACTGAAAGAACTGACTTAATTTATGCTATCATTTAAATACCTATGCCAAACTAATGTCTTCAACACGTTTTCAACAGTGCTGTGGCATTAACTTTTAGGAGATGGGACTTTTTACTTCGCTTTTGTACTGACCAAAAAGGAGTCAGTGACGGGAGCCATTTATCTCTAGACTGAGGCAGAGAAAAACTCACTCTCTCTCCTTATTTCAGCTTGAAATCATCTTTGATGAACACTGGTAATCCAAACTGACAAAAGACTCCAAACAAGGCCTTACCAATACCCCATAAGTATTATGTATATTTCTGGGAATGTCTCTCTTGGCATGCCTGAGGATTACACAAGTTTTTTCACAGCTCAGAGTTGCCCATAGTTACTCTGTGACCAGGTAGCACACTAAGGTCATCTTCTCCTTTAGACATTTCTAACCAATGAGCACTTAGATTAAAGCAGATGTTCATATTATTAGACCCCAAGTGTATAATTACACACTTTGTGCTAATGAACTTCTTCCCATTTATATTGCTCCAGTTCTCAAGGACATCCAATTGAAAATACAAAAAGGAACTTTTTAAAAGAAATGGGAAACACTGTCCAGTGTTATTTGCAATCAACTTGATTTCCTTTCATAAAAACGTAAACTGAACAGATAACACTTGCTCCCACTTGCTTCTTTATTGAAAAATCTATTTTAATTATTCATTACCTTCTGGATAACAGCATTCTCAAATGCAGTTACTCTATATGCTATATAGCAGTCACCATATGTCCTTCCTCCTCATACATTCAAAAAAATCAAAACACTTAAAAATTATATTAGGTATTAAAACCAAACTGTGCTTTAAAAATTCTGATCTTTTTTGGTTGAGAATTTCCTGTTTGCTTATGACATCTTACTAAATCAAGGAAAGAGGTTCATATTAAGCTTCATTGGTAAGAAAGACTAGTTATTTAAAATGTGCAGAACAATAGTGTGTGGATGTAAAATGAAAGGCAAGCATGATGCATACTTCATTACACTGTTCAGTTTTGCACTTTGACAATTCCCCTCAAGCTGATTCTCCACTGCCCACCAACAAGGTAATTTAGAGATCTATGAGATGCTTCTTCCAACGCTTCTCCAGCTCACCAGGCTCAGGAGGATGGACTGCAAATGAGGGAAGGCTTTGCAGTGTTACACAGGCCAATCTCACTGCACTTTGGAACTGCAGGGTTTTGCTTTTTCTGGATAGGATCAGCTAGAAACAAACATTGGGTTTCATGCAAAGAGAACTCAAGGTCTGCAAAGCTTCCTTATGACTTCAGTATTTTTCAGGCCATTAAGCTCTTATGAGGAAAAGTGCTATATGGTACCTCAGCACTGAGACTTCTGGGGACAAAGTTGTTGTTCTGGCGTTTTGTGGGTTTCATTATAACTGAGCATGCCTCAAGAGGAAGTTAATTAATCCCTTTGTGAAAACCACATAACAGAATGAGGCACCTTCTATATATAACTGTGTTCTTAAGCACATCTGACTATTGTACCATAACATTAACAAGAGATAGTTTATGCTCGAGAAATACTGAGATATTCCTGTTCCACAGCAATATGTTACGGAGATCAACAGCCACGTCCCATAAAAGTTTGGAAAATCATGTTGCAGACAAAGAGGGACATTTGGTTTTTTTAATCACTTTACAGTCCCAAATGAAGACTAATTTTGGTTGTGTCAACTAAAATGCTCAGGCAACCACTTTATTCAAAAGATCATACCCCTTCTTTTTTTTTTTTTTTTTGGTATCTTATACTCTCCAAGAATATTTGCAACCCTTTCAAGAACTGGAAGCCTAAACCTGAATTTCAATTGAGAATGATCACTGAGGCATTTGTAACATGCAACTTGCTACCTGAAATGACTGTGACATGATTTTATTTTACCCAGCTTTCATTTTTCCTGTTGACAGGGATTGCCTGATAAGTACTTGCTGTTATAGACCATACTTAAAATTTAGACAATAAGAGAATCTGCCTGTTGTCTGTGCCTGATAGCTTCTAGGCCCTGACTATCATTGCCAACAAATGGAGAAATAGGACCTGAGACGTAAAATTACCTTCAGACAAGCAAGATAGAACCAAGACCATAATTTATTAAATCCAAGAATATAGTGATATCATTGTATAAAGTATATTCTCATAAAGGAAACAAAACTTTTCTTCTGTAAATATACCCTTCTAAACAATTATTCATGGGATTCTGTCTCAGTGGAACACAATAGTAGAAAATTGTAATTAAAACAAAGTTGGAAAATCATCATACAGTAAACAGATTGCTTGGACATAAGCCTAGCTGCTTTCTCTGTTACTATTAACTGGAAATATTATAAAGGCGTGTCTGAAAGCTTGTAGGGGACTAAGGTTTTGTAATTCAGCTCCAAATACAGATATGACTGTCCAAGATACTCCCAAGGACATCTCCAGAGAGGCTGGACACTTGCAGGGAAGGTTAAAAGCAATTTTGAGCAACCAATCCCAGTCGTCAGAGTTTGAGACTGTACCTGAAAAAATTAACCGAATAGATACATGTATGCTTTATCATTTGGGACAGAAATATTCCATGCTGGTTGCCTGGAAGCATCTCTAATATCGACATCCATTTTTTTGTGTTGCAGGATATTTTATTAAGTGTTTTCTCTGTGGATGATGGACTCTTGTCTGACAGAGATGGACTAAAGCCAAATCATTCAGATTTTAATAACTCACAAACGCAGATCCTGATTCTCATTCCAGTCCACCTCTAAAGAGAGACGTCTGCTTTACAGGAAGCAGATAATATTATTTTTTTGATTTATACACAGTCCATTAAACAGAATTACAAAAAAATTGCAATTCTTCAGAGGAAAATGAATGTACAGATCTCCCTGTTGGAACAGCGAAAGCTGTAAAATATATAAGCCTATATATTTGGAATGAGGTGGTGATATCTTAAATGCCATCTCCCTTCTTCTACACTAATAAATATGGAATCAGAAACAGAAAAATTCAGAACTAATTTGACACAATGCTGAGAAGTGCTTAGAAAGTAACAAACTCTCTAGAATAATAAATTAGTTTATATTCATTTATAACATTACAGACTCAGAATAACTTTACCAAAGGCTTATAAAAAAGATGGAACTTTTACAGATTTATACTGGAGTAAGCAAAGACAGTATTTAGTACTTATGATACCAAAGGAAAAAACCCAACAACCAGAAGAAGATATATTTGAAACTTCAAAAGTCTTATTTTCACCTGTATTCTATGGAAAAGGTTTGGGGTTTTTTTCCTCACACTAGGGATGTTTTAGCTTATCACTAGCTAAAAATTTGTTTCACTGTCAGGTTGCTGGAGATTTTACAAACTTTTTCTTGTATTAAATGTTAGGGAAATGTCCCCCAAAATGCAAAATCAATATCCATGAGAAAAACCTATATGAAACCAGTCTTATTTATTTGTTTTTGTTTATGATGAGAGAGATTTTAGTGCTCTAATTGTCATTATCAGCGCACAAACACCTGCTGTTCCTAGATGGGGTTTCTATTAACACAGTGTGACACTTCAATAGTTTTCTGTTGCCAATCCAAAATCAAATTACTCCTTGTCTGAAAATTATTGTTACTTGCTGGCGCTAAGTGTTTCCAATGTCTGTCATTTTCTAACCTTTTCTTTATGGTAAAAAACCAAAAAATAATAAAATCAATAGTAATTTTAACATTTTGCTTAATAAGTGTTTATGAAAATCTGACTACCATTGAGCTATCTTAAGGCCACTCTTGCTGTGTTTTGTGGGTTTATACGCCTCCGTGATGTTTGGATCCTTTGCGTACCAAACTCGGAAGGTGTCTCTGGGGTCAGTGGCCCAGGTTATGCCTCTACTGCCCTTGGGACATGTGCCCAGTTCAGATTTGGGTTTGCTGAGTTGGACCATGGACTCCCTGTGGGTGTCCACACTAGGAATATCAGCTCCTTTCTAGCTCACACTCCATGTGACTGCTGAGCTTTGGGCTTGCCAACTGCCCCATGGTGCTGAGCATGTCCCTGCAAGGCAGCCATCTCCAGCACTGGCCCAACTGACTGCTCCACAGCTTCATGCTCACCTCATGTTGGAGCTGGCTGCCACTCTGGAGTGGCAGTATTGAATCAGATGTGGAAATAAGCTCATATCTACAACTATTGGTTATATGGATGAGACCCACCAAATGTGGGTGAAACTCACATATTCACTGGCCAGCCTGGGGTAACAGTACAGCTCTAACTGCTCAGGCTTGTCTCAGCCACAGAGAGCTGCTAGAGAAGTAGCACAGCCTTAAAAGTTTTCTTTCATAGGATTTAAAAAGGATTAAAAAAATCCTACTGTTTTTAATATAATTACACCACGACACAGTTATTTTTATGCAGTTCCTGTCTCCCGCTGCCGTCTGGGATTAGTCTTTATTTAGCGATGATGAAGAGTTATGTCTCATGTCCTGGTTCAACCCCAAAAAATTACAACAGGAATTCTGGCTCAATGTTATTCTATTGGCATGTTACCTTGTTAAAGAGATGCATTTAAGTAAAGTGCAAATCCTGTTGACAGTGATGTTGCTACTACAGTCAACAGCATTTCAGCAATTACCTGAAAGAAGCAAAGCGAACAATATGCTGCTTCCAGTGCTGCCTTTTCCTCCTTTCTGTCACTTTTGCCTCTAAAGCAGAAGTTGTCTGTTATATTTGGGAGCCTGCTGTAATTTGATGAAATCCAAGGAAGATCAGGCTGAAAAAGTGACAGCTAGTCAATGGATGGTATCGTCCCTAACTTGTTATCTGTCCGGGGCCTGCTCTGATCGATGCTTCTCTGTTGACTTCCAAAACCTTAGAGCCAGACCAAAATGCAAACCAACTTCTACAGGGGGCAAGTTCACGTCAAAGTGGGTGTCATATATGCACCCAAATGCTTTCTGTATATAATTTTTGAAAGCACAAAAATAATTTTAATTTATACTTTTAAATTAAAAAGCATTCAGGTATTTTAGGATAAAACCTGAATTTACTCTTCAAGCCTGACAAAGCTTTTTGGGCAGGCAATTCTCCTGTACAATGCAGCTATGATGGAAAATGCAGCACTCTGAAAATATGCATTTCATTTCTGCTGTATAAATACTTTGCACATATAATTCAAACCTCCAGCATGTGCAGAACAAATGGCGGTGAAAAATCCAATAGTGTTTGCTCAAACGGGAAAGTGATTTTTTTACATCATGTTTGCAATCTCTTTATATTCTTTCATTGTGAAACTTTGAACCATTTAACTACACCATTATGACTCTTCACACCTACATCCTAACATGATACTCAGATATTTGTGAAAAAAGAAATTTCGAATTGTTTTGTCAATTTTAAACTTTACAATTCACATCATGTGTTGGTTAATTATACAGTCACAGTCAGTTGTAATTTGGGAACAGGAAAAATACCACATAAATTCTATAAATAGCTAAAGGCCTTGTCTTACAAACATTGATATCCTTAAATGGATATACACTTTACCTTGTTCACCAAAGACAATGGCAACTTACTCAAGTGGTAACTCCTCAGTACAAGTGTTTGCAGTGACAAGACTCAACTTGCAGCACAAATTGTTTTTTTAATTGATATTTTAGTTATTTAGATTTTTTTAATTTCAAACAATAAAAACAGCCAATTAAATGCATATTTTCAGCTATTATGATAGGCAAAATACAGCTTCCCAAAGAAAATTTATTAAGAATTATTCACTAGGACCTAGAAAAATGCATAGGTTTAAACCAATAGTTTTGTGTCTACTTTAAATCCAACT
>BJBW01001798.1:32856-87684 GCA_004320125.1 Scolopax mira | reverse complement strand
GGCCCCTTCCCTGGAGACATTCAAGGTGAGGCTCGACGAGGCCCTGGGCAACCTGGTCTAGTTGGAGGTGTCTCTGTGACTGCAGGGGGGTCGGACTAGATGACCTTTGAAGGTCCCTTCCGGCCCAGATGATTCTATGATTCTATAATGATGCTATGAAATGATATTTGCGCAGGAAGCCAGTGCTTGTAAGGTTAGGGGTTTAGTGAGCACAGGGACGAGTAGAGTCTGTGTATCCCAGTTTTTCCCTCTTCTTGTTTTTACCTCTGTCCCTGCGGTTAATCACTGGTAATGCTAACGTGAGTCGCTTTGCAGAGATGGGTAAGAAGCACGGCGCCTGCATGCGGGAGCAGCTTCCAGTGCCTGTCCAGTGAGAACCAGTGGGTGGGGAAAGTGGGGTGTGCAGAATCCAATAGATTTGGCATTTAAGCACTGGTGCCTCCATAATGCAATACCTATGGAGGGAGACTGAAATGTTGTGGTGTACTTGTGCTGTTTTGGGGGAGGTTCTGATAAAGCATGCATCCTCATGTTGACACTGTAAAATAATGCTATTATTTTAAGATCTGAAATGAGGGATGTTCAGAGATTGACACTGAAATAATTTATACTGCTATATGCTCTGAGAGTCATTTGCATTAAATCATCTAGACTTTGATTTTTTTCCAGCAATGAAAGTAGGCAGAAATATTCTTAGTATGTGCCAACAAGGAAATAAATCTTCAGAAATGTGTAAAAACCTAAGGAGGTAATGAACTTTAGCATTTTTGCATCTTCAGAACAAGATAAACGCAAAACTATTCCATATTTCAAACCTTCTCTCCCATGTACACACTTCACTCAGCAGCAATCATCTTCTATACTCAAACCTCAAGATCAGAGGTCCTGGACTACAATCGCTGTCAGGGGGTCTTCAAAATTAATTTATGTGCCTTTGGGCTGTTTAAGGAAATATTTCTGCTTGTGAGAAAAAGAACATTTTAGAGCTGTCACCAGGCAGCTCTAGAGGGTGTCCCTAGGCGTGGGTTCTCCACGCAAAAGGAGGGACAGGGTAGCTCCTTGGCACCGGGGGTCGCACCCCAGAGGGCTTGCACAAGCCCCTGCCGCCCCACAAGCGGCAAGTCAGCAGAGGACACCTCTGTGCCCGGGTTCCCCTCGGCGCTGTCCCACCGGCAGCCCTCCAGCGGGACTCACCCCTCACCCGCCGAGCCGCTGGGGTCCCGCGGCCGCGCAGGACAGGGCAAGGCAGGGCAGGGCGGCGGGGACCGGGGACCGCTCCTCTCGGGCCGCCCCGGGGCCGGGCCAAGGCGGGCGGGCGGAGCCAGGTCCCCGGCGGGGGCCGTCCAGCCGCGGCGGGGCGGAGCCGCCGCCCGCCATATAAGCGTCGGTGCGGAGCGCTGCTGGCTGTCTGGAGAGCGTCGGGAGCGGGGAAGGAAGGCGAGGTGCGGCGGGCGGGACGGACGGAGCCGGCGAGGCGCGGGGATGGAGCTGCTGCGGACCATCGCCTACCCGCCGGGCGGCGGCAGCGGTGGTGGCGGTGGCGGTGCCACCAAGGGCTGCGAGGCGGTGGCGGGCAGAGCGGCCGGCGGCGAGTCGCGGAGGAAGAAGACGGAGGAACAGCCGCACCAGCATCCCCACCCCGCCGCCGAGGTCTCACGGATTATAACCGACCCCACGACGGGGAAGCGATACTGCCGCGGCAAGGTGCTGGGAAAGGTAATGGCCGCGGCGGACAGACAGCCCTCCCGGGGCGGGGGGGTGGAGGGGGATGCTGGGGTGCGCCGTGTCGCCGGACCCCCGCTGGGATTTGCCCTTGCGGGTCAGACGCGGTGGGTCCGAGCGCCTTTCCCGCCCCCGAATCATCGCCGTCCTTAATTACGAGCGGAATCGTGCCTTCATCTCGGGCAAGGCTGCAGAAATGACTCCGGTGTTTCGTGGGGGGTGGGGGGGGAGGGAGCCGCAAGGCGACCCCTCAGATGGGCGATGAACCCGAGACCTGTCTTTTACCAAATTGTCCTGTGCGAAGGAAGTTGCGCGCCTTGACTAATACATGAGCTGGTGAATGACTAACTGTGGGACTTCTTCCATACCTGCTATAATTGCCTTTTTCTCCTGTGTCTCTCTAGGGTGGATTCGCCAAGTGTTATGAGATGACAGATTTGACAACAAATAAAGTTTATGCTGCAAAAATCATTCCTCACAGCAGAGTAGCAAAACCTCATCAAAGGGAAAAGGTGTGTGTGCATGGCTCGCTTTTTTTTTTTTCTCCCTTCTCCAACTCTTTGTGTGCTGGATTGCCCAGCCCTTTTCCTGACAGGGTTCTGATACAAGCTGTCTGCTCAACCTTGTGGATGCAAAGCTAACAAACACTTTTTTTTTTTTCCCCCCTCCTCTTTGTCTCTTCAGATTGATAAAGAGATTGAGCTGCACAGAATGCTTAATCATAGACATGTTGTGCAGTTTTACCACTACTTTGAAGACAGAGAGAATATTTACATTCTTCTGGAGTACTGCAGTAGAAGGGTGAGCATCAACTAGGAGAAATCCAGTGTTTACTTACCTGGAATCTGCAACTAATTTAAATGTGTGATGTGTAAAAGGTATCTTTGTGGCTTCTTTAGTTGTCATTTCTCCATGCACTGATTTACTTTTGCTTAAGGTGGATGTTGTGTGCGAATGTCCTGTGACATTTCTGCATTTGTTCTTCCTCTGCAGTCAATGGCTCACATCTTAAAAGCGAGGAAGGTATTGACGGAACCAGAAGTACGATACTACCTCAGGCAAATTGTGTCAGGGCTAAAGTATCTTCATGAACAGGAAATCTTGCACAGGGATCTTAAACTAGGTAAGTTTTCTTCCTTGCTGACTTCAAAACACACTCCTTCAGTCTGGTCAGCGTTGTACCACTTTACGCCTGTATGGTGATAGCTTAATTAATAGAATCGGCTCAGTCTGTCTTCACAGTGGAAACTTGGAGTGCTCAAGGCATGGCATTAAGCATTCCTACTTTAAAAAAAAAAAATCATCTTGGCCAGCTTCTGGCTTTGAACAAAGTATGACTCAGCACCTGTGGTAAATGCATTCCTACCTTGCAAGAAAAGGGCTAACTGGCATTTCTCTCTGCTAGGTAATTTCTTCATTAATGAGAACATGGAACTAAAACTGGGTGACTTTGGCTTGGCAGCTAGGCTGGAACCGCTGGAGCACAGGAGGAGGTAGGAGCCTCAAAATGCAAAGTCTAGTAGTAAATGAAAGCAAATTCATTTAGAAATGAAAAATCATGTTCCATAGCAAAAGCTAATTGCTTTTGGGATCAAGACTTCGCCTTCTAGAAAACAGGCTGTTCTGCTTTGAATTCTGCTTTCCTCTGTGCATTTGAATAATAGCAAATGCCCGAGGCAGGGTAGCTGTCTGACAAATAGTGCAGATAGGAGTCTGCTGTTCCTCCAACACGTAGATGTTTCATGGTGTCTCCAGTATTAACATTCATACAGCTCCTCTTTAGGAGTCCCTAAGTTCTTGTCCAAACTTGAGAAGAAAACTTGCCCTATGAAAAATAGCTTCTCACCTCTTTCTGTCTGAAATACTAACAGGCTCTGTGGCCTCTTTGATTTGCAGAACAATATGTGGCACACCAAATTACCTCTCTCCAGAAGTCCTCAACAAACAAGGGCATGGCTGTGAATCTGACATCTGGGCCTTAGGCTGTGTAATGTAAGTACTTCACTACCTTTGAAATAAAATACTTCTGTCACTGGCTTAGGCTTTAAAGAGTTCAAAGTGGATGCAGTACTGCATCAGTTTGCAGCCCTTTATACATGTCTATCCCAAGTGCAGAAATGCTCCTTTGTGTCAGGAGACAAAGCCTTTTGAGTAGTTGCAGAAAAGCATGGTGCTTGAGTTAAAAAAAAAAAAAAAAAAACAAAAAAAACTGTTTTCCTTTGCTTTTAAACAGGTATACCATGCTGTTGGGAAGACCCCCTTTTGAGACCACAAATCTTAAAGAAACATACAGATGTATAAGGGAAGCAAGATACAGCCTGCCTTCATCTCTCTTGGCACCTGCGAAGCACTTAATAGCTAGCATGTTGTCAAAAAATCCTGAAGATCGGCCCAGTTTAGATGAAATAATTAGACATGAATTTTTTGTACAGGTTTGTACTGTCTAATATTCTGGCTAAAAAATGCCCAGCTTAGAAATGCAATCTGTGGTCTAAAAATTTTATTTTTGAATCTCATTTCCACAGGGCTTTACACCCGATAGACTTTCTGCTAGCTGTTGTCATACTGTTCCTGATTTTCATTTGTCAAGTCCTGCTAAAAATTTCTTCAAAAAAGCAGCTGCTGCTCTCTTTGGCAAAAAGGATAAAGCCAGATACTTCGACACACATAGTAAGTGGATTGTAGCTATGCCTGAAACTTATCTCTAAGGCAATCAATGTCATGCTAGTAATGTACAGCTATGAGATAACAACAGATAGCACAGCATGTGTACTTTTATTTCCTCCCTGGGTTAGTTTTGACCTCTTTATCAAGAAGTATAGATAGTAGCCTGCAACTTATGCCAACTTACATAAGCAAATGCTGCTTATGGCATACTGAAAATCTACGCTGGGTATCAGTTAGTCTGTATTGTCTAGTGGTACTGTAGTTCTGAGAAACTGGCAGCTTTATAAGAATCTACTGGAGGGAGAGAAAGTGCTTTCTGCAGCTAGCTTACTAGCTTTCTGTAATTGAACTACCTCCAGATGCAGCATTAAGCATTTTTTTTTCCTGTATTACAGACAGACTAGCTAAAGAAGATGAAGAAATCTACAAGCTCAGGCATGATTTGAAGAAGGCATCGATAACCCAGCAGCCCCACAAACACAGAACAGATGAGGTAAATGCAAGTGCTGTTCAATTCAAATCCAATAACAGTTGGGTGGAGTGGCTATAATTAAATTATATTTGACTTGGATATCAGAGCTGGGGCCATACATGGCATAATCAAGCTTAAATGATTAGCAGAAGTTGCTTTAAGAGGACTTAGCAAAGCTTCACCAAAGTATAGTAGCCTTTGTAGGGAGACTATCAATTTTGGCTTTTGAGTAATTATAGTATCTGCCTAGAGTCAATTGTTGCTTGTGTGGCAACTTGTCTGCCAGGTGCTCTTTCCCAATATTCCAAATACAGGGCTTCAGTTCATGATTAACTAGGACTTCTTAAAGAATAAATCGCTGAGATCTAACTCTTGGCATCTGGTGTTCAGACGCGCAAGCAGCTGTCCTCTTGCTAGGGTAGGAGAGCAGAGGACTGATTAATAGTGTGTAAGATGCAAATTGAAGATCTAAAGGAATGGAAAGACCTGGTGTGCTGCTTTAAGCCCAGTCTAACAGCAGCTCTTTGTACTTGCCAGAGACACTAATACCAGTTTCCCTAGAATTCTTCAGTTGTTGGGAGACAGAGCCATGCAAAACTTGTGTATAAGCTTTGGCTTGTGTTATGTTTGATGTTTACATGTCTGATGTTTCTTCTAGGAAATCCAGCCTCTTATCACAACAGTAGTGAAGCCAGGAGTGCTACCAGAAAATAAGCAGATTGGAGACTCCATTCGAATGATAGTCAGGGGAACTTTGGGAAGCTGCAGCAGTAGCAGTGAATGTAAGTGCAGCAAAATGTAATCTCTAATTCTAAATCTCACCTTTAGTTTTCTCATGTCTTGGACTCAGAAGCTTGAAATAAACAGCTGCTTTCCTACCCATCCCTATTTTTGAGTCTCTAAATTTCAGAGCTAATATTTTGGAAGAATTAAAACTGGAAAGCTATAAAGGCTAAGCTTCTTAAAGTTAGAGTCTAGCTAGCTGACACATCTACAATGAAAGCCTGCTCTCTGTGTGTTCTTGTCAGTCTAATAATCCTTCTCTTTCAGGCCTGGAAGACAGTACCATGGGGAGTGTTGCTGATACGGTTGCAAGGGTGTTGCGAGGATGTCTGGAGAACATGCCAGAAGCAGACAGCATTCCCAAAGAACAGCTGACAGCATCCTTCCAGTGGGTTACAAAATGGGTGGACTATTCTAACAAGTATGGCTTTGGGTACCAGCTGTCAGATCATACTGTTGGTGTCCTTTTCAACAATGGAGCTCATATGAGTCTTCTACCAGACAAAAAGTAAGAATGATTACAAAACCAAGAATTCTTTAAGGTGGTTTAAACCTGAAAAGCTTTCATCTCTAATCGTCTTATTTTCCTTCTCCTCTTACAGGACAGTGCACTACTATGCTGAGTTAGGCCAGTGCTCTGTCTTCTCAGCCACAGAGGCTCCTGAGCAGTTCATTAGCCAAGTGACTGTACTGAAGTATTTCTCTCACTACATGGAAGAGAACCTCATGGATGTAAGTTCAGCATCTTCTGGATCTTGAGCTATAAAAATGCACAGAATGTGAAGCAAGTGTTTAGTATATGTCTGTTTCCTTTTCTAGGGAGGAGATTTGCCCAGCCTAACAGATGTGCGCAGGCCCAGGCTTTACCTCCTGCAGTGGCTTAAATCTGATAAAGCATTAATGATGCTCTTCAATGATGGCACGTTTCAAGTAAGTTTGGTAGCATCGCCAGAGGAAGTGTTTCTAAAATACTTTATCCAGTTTTACGGCAATAAGTGCCAGAAATTGAGAGGAGAAAGTATAGAAACAGGAATTTGTTTCTTTTTACAGGTGAACTTCTATCATGATCACACGAAAATCATCATTTGCAATCAGAGTGAGGAGTATCTCCTTACCTACATCAATGAAGAGAGGATATCCACAACGTTTCGTCTGACAACTCTTCTGGTTTCTGGATGCTCATTGGAACTAAAACACAGAATGGAATATGCTCTGAACATGCTGCTGCAGCGATGTAATTGAAGGAACTGACTCTGTTTAAACAAAACGGACCTTTTTTTTTTCACTGTGAAATCTACAGTGGGGATAGTGGAGCAGTGGGGATGGTGGAGCAACTAGTATGTTGATGATGGATGTGTGGTGGTACGAAAACTTGACTGTCCTAGTGTGCTGGGCACACATCTATTAGAAGCTTAAACCTACTGTTGGACTAAAATGGTGTGACAAGGAGTTCTTTGGACCATAGTTTTCTGTGCTTCATGTGTGTGTTAAAGATATTTTTGACTTGAACTCTCAGCAAAGTGTGACTTCTTGCTCTGTAAGACAGCATTTCTGATGGAGTTAAACTGTGAATATGCATCTGGAAGGGGAGGGAAGGGAGAGCTCCATTGTAATAAGCAGCTTCTGGCTGCTTAACTGTGAACTATGGCCATACTCTTTTTTTTTTTTTTTTTCCCCCTTATTTTTCAAAAACACCCACACTTGTGGCTGGCAAAGTGCATAACTTGTTAATATTTTTTTTTTATTTATTACAGCCTAAAGTCAAGTATTTATTACACAACATTTTTTTTTGGATCTTGGCATTTTAAATATAAATATCTTGGCAATAAAGAGAATGGAAATCAGAAGCAGCATTCTCTACTCTTTTTACAAGACACCTTAACATGCTTTGCTGTGCCAAAAATCTTGCAGGTCTGCTTTCCTTACACCATTTTAAAAACAGTCTGGTACAGGTCAGGATATGAATGTCAGGCTATGCTACTGAGCAGTTTGCCTGTGTCTAGGTGACTATGAGCATCCAAACACCACTTTGCTGCTGCTTATTATGGAGCTTGCAGATGTAGGCCTTGACATTGGTTTTAGTCCCTCAGACAATAACAACAAGTATGGATCTTATCAAGATACGATATCCTAGAATTGTTATTGATGCTTTGCACTGAAGACTTCTGGAGGGTACTTGGTGGACAGTAGCTATGATGATGAGCTGTACAAGCTTCCTCTTCTTACTTGCTGTGCAAGCACTGGTCTAACCCACCAGGGGACTGAAGCATCCTGACACCCCAATGGTAGAAGGAACTATCTATACCTTTCACTGCCACTTTATTGTGTGTGTTTCTGCCCTTGGTTAAATGGTAACCCCAATGAAGTAAAATCAAAACAAAAGATGAACTACCAACTTCTACTATGTACTTTAGGCTTACTCTACTGAGTTGATAACATTAGACAACCACAAGTGTTAGTAAGACCAAATAGCACTTACTGGTATGCCAAAAGTTCTCTGTAAAGTAGCTCTAAACACCCTAAGGGCGGCGTAGGGATGGCCTGCTGCTTGGTGCAATTATACTGCTAATAAGCATACACTTACTAGAGCAATTGCTATCCTAAACTGAAGGCAATGCCATTTGTCAGTTAAACTATGCAAATAGATGGGTTTTTTGAGGACTCATGACTCAGTGTGGGGTGCGGAAATGTCTACTTGGGGGCTGGGCTTATTTCTCTCTAGGTATTACGTAGCACCTGGCTTTACATAAACACAGCAATCTCCAGGGAAGTGTTCTGATGCAGCAGCAAGCAGTAGTTCAATCACTTATTTGGATTAATCTTTGTATAACTGGATGAGGGCTGTTTCAAAAGACAGAGCTCCATTGCCATCAGTGTTTCAATCACAGCAACTGAAAGCAAGGAGCAGGCAGTCAATGTAATAAATTGCACACTGAGCAAGGTACAGATACTAACCCAGAATGGTGAGCAGAGGAGGTATGAACCACTGTCTTGGTTCATCTTGCAGCAAGTGTGTATAAATGTGATTGTTTTCCTTGTATTGAATACCATGCATTAGGTAATATTTATTTACTTCTCAAGTCTAGACAGGAAGACCTAATTGAGTTCTTCAGATGGATTCATAAATGTAACTCTAGGCAGTTGAGTGAAGTTAAATATATAATTGCTATAGTGAGCAGAATTCAGCTCCCCAGCTGTCTGCTTTCTTCAAGGGATAATGATTGATTTTATTCTTGGGAGGCCATGACTTACCTAATTCTGCTGCCACAACATACAGGCACTGTTGAGCCCTTTTCCCTTACAAAGCAAGATCTCACTTTTTATTTAAGACACCAGTAAGTATACAGTTTGTGTACATTTGAAAAACAAAAATTATGTTAGCTATAGTGCTTAACTTCTTCAAATGGAAAAACAGTTGGGTTTTTTGACTATCTGTGTGCTTGAGAAAGTATAAACCTTTATTTCAGATGCTGTAATTTCTTCAAGAATCAAAATAATTTTTCTATGGCTGGAATTAATTTTTTTGGTGTAAGCAAATAAACTGACTTCAAGTGTAGGAAGTTTAAAAGTGGATATAAAGGCCCCAAATGCTATTGTAGGATTTGTAGGATGCTACTTGGTTATGGATAGTTGTAATGCACCTTACCCAAATACAGTTAGGTGAATCAGTTATTTGTATGCAATGTGTATGTGTGATACCAGGATGCTTGGTGCTTTCTAGATTCTTCTCTATTTTTCTGGTTAGTGCTCTGCATGCTTACCTCACTTTTTATTTTCATATTACAAAATTGTGAGATGATTAAATCAGGTTAAGGAGAAATACCCATTTGAAAGTACACTACCTTTGCTCTAGTCCCTCAGCCCGAGGAGGGAAAGCTGCTTTAAAATTTGTAATATAAGAACTTGCATCATGTACGAAGGTTCTGAAATTCTTTCCCTGGGTGGATCCTGTCTTAAGACACTGTAGTTCACTAATTGACCTTCTTATGTGACCAATCACGTAACATCCCTGTTGTAATTCTGCATAGAGGAAGATTAATATTAGAAAGGTACTTGTCTACTCCTCTTTATAACAAATGTCTTACCTTCTCTTCAAAGAAAGTTATATGGTCTGGATCTTATGCTTTTCAGGCAGTGATCCTAATCTTTTATCTTGAAAACAAGAGCAAAACCAGCATGAGTTTAGTTTGGAAGCACATATACTTGGATGAAAATGTGGGGATTAAAGGATTAGGTGAAAGTTGGCACACAGGTTTCACAGGTATTAGTGGTGGACACAGAAAATAACACTGCCAAGAAAAAAATCTCTTGTACTTTTATCTAAACATCTTTATCAAAGGTTAAAAAATATTTTTGCACACATATACATATGTACTTGAGCAGCCCAGTGTGCTAAAAGTAGCAAACACAATTATGAAAATGATTCAAATAGGTCATGCTTCAGTGTTAACGTAGTGTATTACACAGTGATGCCACTCATCACTCAAGTGTTCTAGGGCATTCCATAATCCATTTAAGGTGTTCTGAAATTATTGCATTTCATTAAAATACTTCATACACTCTATATGACAAAAAAGAAAAAGAGAATTTGGGTTACATGCTTCTCTGCAGTATTGAACAAACTTTCTGACATTGTACAGGTTATTTAGGAAACTAGAAAAAGATTCAGTCATTTTAAAGCTACTTCATTATTTCTGAAAATAGTCAGATTGGAGAATGATTCTTCAGCTGTGAATCTAACATCACTATCTGAATTTCCTGCCTTATTAGATAGATTCTAAATGTAAATGTGAATTTTCAAGAAACCCTTATATGTTCTTATAGGTAATTATGAACCCCCAACTAGATGCATATCTAAGGGTTCAACCAGAATCATGCACAGCATAGACCATTGCTTTTTTCTTTTGGTCTGGTTTTATGCTCTTAATGCCTTATTAAAATCAATAGTGGCAGAGGTGTCTTTGAATTGTTAGACCAATACACACAAATTATGAAGTTAAACTCCATTCAGATATATAGTATTGGGAACAAATACCATGGTTCATCAGTGTTTGGAAATTAGTATAATAGAATGTAATGTATAAATTAGCTTCAAATTTGAAACAAAATTTATTTGAAAGATTCTGTCATACTGACATAGAACTAGGCTAAGTTTGAAACTGTTGCTGGTTGGTTTTTTCCTTGTCTGCCATGAAATCATGGGGAAAAAAACTTTTCACATCGTGTGTATCATTTAGATGTGATCTGAACAAGAGTAAGGTATTACCTTGATTGACTATTTACTGCTCTTTCCTACTTAGTATTTGAAGAAACACCTTAAACTGTCATGATGGAAATATAAAAGAGTTTATGACATTAACCATACCTCGACAGAGGCCTTATTGGTACAGAATTGACCCAGGTAAGGAGTTACTAAACACTGTTTCTTCAGAGTTTAAAAAACAGGCATAGTAATATAATAAGGTACTTTACAGTTACCTCCATTAGGGATTCTGAGTGTAAGAACTGAATGAACTCCCCAGCACTTTGCCAGAATGTAGTGCTGCCTTCTTTTGTGGGACGCCAGACATGAAAATTACTCCATGCTGTGGCTCCCTTACTTATCTTGGATGATCATGAAAATGACTCCTTATTTTCCATTGATAATTTCAAAAGTCAGATAAAGGTCAGGGTGAAACAACTGTGCTCCATGAGTAGTTGGATGGGTGAATGTCTCTCCATATGCAAAGAATCTTAGGTAGAGGTGGACAAAAGAAAGAGTAGGGAAAGGTCAGCTAAGAGCCCCAGACATGCTCCATGCTTCATTTCTCCTCATTGACCCTTCCCAATGACTTCAGCACAATATCTGTAGTCTTCCCACCAGAGAACAATCCAAATCTCCTAGTCCAGAGAAATACTCTGTGTGGATATTGAATGAATAAATAATTCAGATTAAAATTCTGTTTAATTCAACAACTGTCTTAAAAAAAATATAAAAGCCAGATAGTTGTTTCATGTAATATTTAATGCTTTACTACTGCTATTACTAGAGGTCCCAGATAATCCTTTTTCCTTTCCTGGAGATGTCATTTCTACCCTCCCTCTGATTTTCTGTTCTTTTTGTCTCAAGATCTCACCCTGGGAAATAACCACTAGTTCATTTCAAATATTCACCAGGATTTCAGGGCTGATAACCTGTCAAACAGCTAGGTCTTCCTAGAAAAAGATGACTCCAAAGTGCTGTAGTAATCTAAATAACCCACTTAGAACTGGTCATCTTGGACTCCATTCCTGTGGACCATTCTTCTGAAGGACTCAGTTCACACTATATCACATCAAATGACCACCACATCAACACTGTTAACAAGGTGAACAAAAGAAGCATTGAGCTTACAGACTCAGGAAGACCTCACCTGCTCCACTCGCATTTCAAACATTGGTTTCACAGACACAGCATTACAGTCAAATTGATAGCTTCAATTCACAACAATTCACAAAAGTTCTACAAATATGACATCGTCTGCTCTTAAAAGCCTCTGTAGAGCCTCTTAGAGGCTTCTTAATAGCCTCTGTAATTTATAACTTATGATGATAAGACATTTTTCCTTAATTATTGTAAATAAAGATGTTGAAAAGTTCAAAGGAGGTTTACGGGTTCACAGGAGAAGAGAAAGAGACAGGACTTTTGCAGTGGTATTCTGGGTCCAGTGGATGAAGACTACTGGTTCTGGTGAGAGGAGAAGAGGGAAGTATAGCACATTATAAAGGAGGCTTTGGCAGAGGAGGATAGTCAATGAGAGCAGAAG
Organism: Scolopax mira; assembly: GCA_004320125.1. Lineage (NCBI taxonomy): Eukaryota > Metazoa > Chordata > Aves > Charadriiformes > Scolopacidae > Scolopax > Scolopax mira. The sequence continues at coordinate 75,255 of BJBW01001798.1, read as the reverse complement.
AAAGGAAGCAAGGTTATGCTATCAAAGCAAGTTTAGTCTTCTAAGGAAAAAAAGCAATTTGCTTATCATCCTCAAGGCCAGCTTCTCATGCCTGCCATCACATTAAGTCATGGATAGCTGCAGTAAAAAATGTATGAGAGGTACAACAATTGGATAGAACAGGAAAGGCCGGACTTTTTAGTACAAGCAATCCAAGGCAGCTAAGACAAGTTCATGCTAATTTAAATGCCTTTTATTATATATTAGCACAGACTGCAACAGTTGTATATGATGTTTTACATAGCAAATGAAAAACAAAACAAAACAAAAAAACCTGGCCTGATTTTCAGATGCCCTGACCTCTCTGAGTGCTGAGAACCTATGGAAATGAGAGGGGTTGGTCTCTGCTTACAATCAAGGCTAGATATCTCGTAACAGGACACGGGGCCTGATAGTGTCAGGAAGGGGTTATGGAAAGGGGAATGTACACAAAGTGATTATAGGCTTATTCAGTAGTATATGATGCTGTTTCTGTCACTCTAAACATTTACACTGAGTTTCTCATTCTCACATCTGATCATCTCCCCATCATGTCAGTTCCTTCTTGTTATTGTTAATTATAAATAATTAGAAGGTTAGCTCGGGAGGATGAGTCATGGCACAAAAGGATATATGTGAATATGTGGGTTTACAGAGGGGTTCTGGAAAAAGTGAGAGAGCTCATAACACCAGGAAGAAGGGAAGGTGTTGGAGAACCATGCCTTTGGGGAGGGAGGCCTGGGGAGGAAAGATGGCCTGGCTGGGGCAGCTGGTGAAGGGGACATCCTGGGAGACAGAGGCACCCATATTGGGCCCTCCCCCACTGCAAATGTGTTGTGAAGGAAGTGAAGGCTGGGAGGAAGGAGAGAGCCAGGTGAGGTGCCTAGTGTGGCAGGGGCAGGTCCCAAGGAGCCAGGGACAGATCTGGGAGTGTTCTGGCTGCAGGCCTCAGCCTGAAGAAGGCCTGGGGCAGGTCCCCGGGAGGGCAGCCTCGCAGCTGGCCTGGAGGAGGAAGGCCTGAGGGAGGCCTTGCAGCAGGCCTGCGGGAGAGAGGCCTCACAGCTGGCCGGGAGGGGGGACAGCCTGAGGGAAACGTTGCGTCAGGCCCAGCGTAGGGGAGGCCAACTCTCAGCCACCTTTGCCACATGGATGAGAGTTATTGTGAGGTTGCGGAGAGGTAGAAGAGGAGATGGGAATGGAGTGGGACAGGTGAAAGCAGGAGACACACAGGGAGAGTGAATTCCCCTTCACGTAATGAAAGAAGGTGCCATGTCAGGAGGCAGCACACTTATTGCACACAATATGCATCTCTGAGGAAATTAAATGCGAAGTGTTTAGAAAATTTTCACATTCTCAGTAAAACAAAGACTTAACAGTGATCCAGTTAGATGAGAGGTGCTAACACTGGAGACCAGTATGGTAAGACAATGCATTAGTCCTCTGAGTCACTGGTTTCGTTCTCACATGGGCCTTTATTAACTGCAAATTTTTACCTCCTGATGGTTGCCTATGGACTATGTGAAATGAGTTGGTGGCTCATTCCTGTTCATACTGAGAAGGTATCCACATTACAAAAATCATCACTGCTAATTACAAGCCATTTGCACTAATTGGTATCCTTGCTGGAAGGCTTCAGAAGGAAGAAGGCTAATGACTAAACAACAGGCATAGCAACTAAAACACCCTGTTTTCCATGATCTGGGCTCCTGACTGGTCAGGGACGATGTGGGGTGGGTGACCAGATATATGGTTGTTGCCTGAAGTATGTAAGATATGGGTGGCCTTTTTAGAATCAGCCACTGGTTTTCTGAGCCTAAGATTTCAGCTGTGATGGGGATTTGTGATTTTTGCATGTTCCTGTTCTTTATAGAGCTTCCCATGTCCAAGTATTTTAGCATAGTTTATTTTCTGACCTTTTGGTTGTTGTTGCTTTGATTTGATTGCCCATCTGCATAAATGACAAAGTAAATTATTTCTATTTTGTAATTTATCTATAGTAAGTGAAAATACTGTCTTTTTAATAGATTGCTTCTTTTGCCTCAGGCCTCCCTTTTTAGATAGTTTCAGATGTAGAAGCCCCATAGAAAGTCATTGCAACCATCCATACTTCAGTGAGAAGAATAAAATGATGAAGAAAACAGTAAGTCTTGGATTTACTACTTACTGATTTTGCATCATGCAGCATCTATATAACTGGAGAAGTAGGGGGAAAACAACACATATTAGCTAACCTAAGCAATAGCAACAGCAAATAAACCATTCAGTCGGAGCCTGAATGTTTCCTGTGTATCCAAGTATCACAATTTTGGCATAAAGATCTCAGATAATCTGAAACATTTGCAACAAGAAGCAGAAGGACAGTTTATGGGATAAACAGATTTCAGGGAGGTGTATGGAAATTCAAAATACAGTTACCTAAAAAGAGTGATAACTCAGCAACATGAAAATGGGGCCTTGTCCAAAATAAGAGTTTGTAGCATCATTGTCTCTGTAGCTGACAGTCTGGTTCCCCTTCTTGAATGTTATATCCACCCAACTCATACCTGGAGTGCTGAAGGTCCCCTTGGGAATCTGTTTACTATGTAGGGGCTCTTCTGCAAGGCTTCCCACTTCACATATTCTTCCTGGATACTAGCACACTTCTATGTAGAACAAGCCTATTGGATAAGGAGCACTAGTATACCTGTTTTGCAAATATAAAACAGAGCTTAGAGGGAATTTATCAGTTTGAGATCTTTTTGCCTAGTGTTTCTCAAGTGTTCAGAGTTCTTACAAGTATTACTCCTCTTCTTGCTCAGCATTTCTCATAACCAAGTCTCAAAGTAGGAACCTGGAGGATGAGTAACTTGCAACTAGTTGATTATTGGACATTGCAGTTGCAATTATGTTCAATAGCAGACGTTTATAAATGCTGGGTTTTTAACTAATTTGGACTCTGCTCAACTAGAAAATGGAGGAAAATGTTATCAGTGTATTGTCTGCCATTTCAAAGACTTTTAGAAATTTCATTAAATTAATTCTCTCTTTGATAGCCTAAAAAAAAGAGCATTTCACATTTGTAATTTCAATGGTGCATATAAAAGGCATTCTGAGTTCACTAGAGAGAACGAATCAGTTATCCAATGTTTTTTGCTAGTGAACAGAATGTAAAACAACCATAAAACTCTAAGTCCTTTAAATCTCATGCTTTTAAAGTAAGATTATAGCAAGAACAGAGAACAAGCAGAATGACTCTACCTAATGTTACCTAGGGGTGATTAAACCCATAAAAGTTTTAAGATAAATTTAGAAGAAACCTTGCAATATTTCACATACTGCATGGCAAATTGCAGCACAGATTTTACTTCTTTTCTGAACAGAGCAATAAAGAAATGTAAAGAAGTTTTATCATTTTGGCTGAATTTGACTTAATGGTCTCATTTAAAGAAGGACTCTTTCTTTGTCTATGCTTCCCTAAAATAAAGGAATGTGAAATCATTACCTAATTTAAATGGAATAGACACTCCTTATTGCCTTAGGTGCTTACTATGGGTAAATCATGCTCACCTAGGTCACATTAGCTCTTCCACTGATATCAGTAAAACTGCACCGAGAAAGGGAAGCTGCATTTGTTGCCAGTGCTCTCATTAGGTAAGGGCCTGCGATAGCAGATGTCTTGTAATGTGACTAGTACTGATGATTTCTAGGGGTAGTTAAGTCTTTTTCAGAAGAGAAAGGACATGAGATCCCTTCCCCTGAGGGACTTGCAGTTGCTGCCAGTGGCTGCTGTCCTCTGCAAAACCCTTCTGATTTCAGGAAATGTTGAGACAGGCCCAAGGAGTTGAGTTAGTGTCTCCTGTTGCAGCAGTGTGAACTAATTATAGACACAGAATTATTGTTGAGTAATAAGGTGGTGAGGAATGACAGGAGGAACAACAATAAGATTATGTGGTCACTTGTCAAGGGATGGTGCTTAGTATAATGCAGTTAAGGGGGTTTATTTGTTTGTTTGTTGTTTTATTCTAATTGGGGCGTGTATCCTATTTGGCTAGTGTTACTAAGGTATTGTGAAAGGAGTGTGTCTGGGGGATGGACTTAAGAGAATTCAGGACAATGAACTTGCAGAACAACTCAGAACAGGCACTCCGTGCAGAGGGTGTGATATGGAGAAAACACAGAGGTGCTGGTGGACCAAGATACAGAGACCAATGACATTTGCAAATTAGGGACCATAGGTTGTTAGATCACATACCTGAGTTAACAGGACACTGAAGTATTGATATGGCCTGGTCTGACACTAAGATCAGTGAACCATTAGGCCAAATAAGAAGCGTGGTCAAGTCCAGAGGCATGACTTTTGAGACAATATTTCCATAGGCAGAAGCAGGTGGGCCTGAGCTCATGCTCCTTTTGCTCTGGGCTGGTCAGAAGGCAGCATCTCTGGTTCTCATAGCTGTCATCCCAAATACACCCTGACAAAGGACAGCTTGGGTATGGCGTAGCTGTATGGCTTGTGGATAGAGCTGGCTTACCCTCAGGATGTTTGGATCGGGCAGCGGTGATCACACCTGGTGTGCCCATCCCTGTAAACTGACTCTGCCACTGACTCTGAAATCCTCAGAGTTTCAAACCAGAGTGTTTTCACAAAGTATTTAAATTTGCAACAAATGGGTAATTCTAAACATGTCCTCTGAAGTGGGAATTTCACTATTCACACATACTACCTGGGAGCATGCTTCAAAGAATATGCTCCCCCTGACTCCCTTGGTGGTCTCATGGCTTGAATATGCAGTGGATAACCTCTGGGGCAAAGATGCAAAGGTCAGCTTGTGAAAAGTTGGGTTTTGAGCACGATTCTTGTGGTTGGTATTAAGTCTCTTGGGAGAACTAATGCAAAACTTGCCACCTCCTTTGAGGCATGAGACTTGCCTTTTTTGAGTTGTGGAAAGTGGTAATAGCTACTTGCACTTGATCTGTTTCATCAATGCTCGTAGCTCTTACTATCCCTCCTAATTTTGGACTATTTTTCTTTTTTTTCCTTTTTTTTTTTTTTTTTCACAGTGTGAAAAGCTGATGTGGAGAGTTCCAAATTCACACAGGCAAGAGTTGTCCAAAATTCCTGTTAAGAAGTTTTGTCTGCTAATATAAGTTCAGGTGCAAATTCCAGATAAGTCCTGATTCCTTTCTGTACTAGTTCCTGTGGTAGATCTTCTTACTCTCTCCAAAGCCTTGTGAGATATTAAGCTCTTTCCAATGCAATAGTACAAGTTGGATGGAAGTTGGTGTATCTGGACATGGGTCCGGTTCCTTGTTCTGTGTAGGAAATTGTTCTCAAGACAATTTAAGAAAGCTGATTTAAATATTGAGATAAATTGTCTTTTTATGTTAGAGCTGCTAAGTGTTTCCAAGTATTCAAATGTGAGTTAATATGAACAAACATATGCTATTGTACACACACAGCAAGTTTGACTCTGGATTTATTATATGGGAAATATAGTTAACTCTGGATCAGTCTGCTCTGTATCAGTTAGGGTAATGTGGGAAAAGTAGCCAGTTCCTGCAAATATATGAGAAAATCTCTCTTTCTTAAGTTCTGATATTTTGGTTGGGTTTTGGTATTTTTTTTTTAATATACTAAGTAAGATCTAGTCATTTAGTACAGAACATCCTGTTACTGACTAGGATGACCTGAGAGGCATGGTGGGCATCCCACCTTCTCTGTGCTTCTTTACCAGATGTTTTCATTGACATCTTAACTGATTCTTACTTTGCTGTTTTATTCTTTAGTCTTTTTAGCTTGCCTGCAAGGATATCATGCACCTCTGCTGTGAATGTGCATGCCTTTGTCTTCTCCTTCATCTGATCTTGCTGGCGTTCCTCACAAAACACTGGATTTGTTTGCCTAACAGAGTCTTACCCTTTGCTCTTCTTCTTTTGCCAAGCAGAACTGGATCAGTGCTGATGCAGATCACAAATCAAACAATTATTCCCTGGTTAATGTGGCTTATAAATACTATGTGATATAAAATTATATTATGATGACTAAAATCTCGTTAATTACAGAAAAAATGATGGCACTCAGAGCTATATTTTTGACATCTTGAATATAAGCAGTTCATCTTTACCCAGGTTAAAAGGAATATACATTTTCTGAGTGTGTGGGTGAACATTTCTGGTTCCCATAAGAAACCTCATTAAACAAAAAAACTGAGACATTCAGATTCGTTATTCTCTTTTGACAATCTAAGAGTGTTGTCATTATGCTACCAGATAATTTAACACTTCTAACACATTGTTCTGCTTATCTACAGCTACTCAGATAGAAGACTCATTAGCTTTTACATGTTAAATATTTCCCATTTTCTTTTTGTGGTTTGCACTTCTCTATTTTCCAAATTAATTTTACATTGAAATTGATGACACTAAAATCTACTTAGCCTCTTTATCTGTTTCAGTTTTTATTCTCTGTCACAATATGTAATTTATTTTTTTGTTTACCCCATGAAAGAGCAAGAATGAATGCTACTCTGAAAAAATAAAATGTCCTATCCATCTTTTATTTGTGTCAATCTACAAAACTAGGTTATATCTGGAAAGGGAAAAAAAAAAGGTGGAGAAACTATGTTTAGTATGGCCAAGTAAAACTGAAGAAATAAATTCTAACAGCTTTCTCTCCTTAAATTTTGTCAATTTTGAGTGGGATTGCATTGCCATTTCCTGCATGATGGAGATTGATGATTTCTGTGACCTTTTGTGTCCTTTATAGGTAATTTAGGGAAGTTCATCTGGAGAAATAATGAAGAAATCTTAAAAAATAAATGAGATGCCTTGAGTAGAAGAGCACAATGGTCCCTCACTTTTTGTTCAGATTGTTTGGTTTGCTTGTTGTTTTTTTTAATTTTTTTTTATTTTATATAGCATCATCCAGATAAAACATGGGTGAGTACTTTGCAGGTCAGTGCAAGCTTCCTACAGATAGTCAAATGGTTAATTCACAGATTAAATTGAAGTTTAGTGTGTGCTCGTCAGCGACAAAGCCAATTTACATGAGGTAGTGCAATAAGGAAAAGGAAAATTGAGGCATTTTAAAACTAGTTAGTAAAGTTCTGGCGTACATTGAGCATACTTCAGAATAAGCTGAGAAGGAACACAGTGTTTACTGATTCCCCTGTGAGACTAGGGAGGCATGCCATGTGTGCCATACCTTAGAGCCTCGCTTCCCAGCTCCCTTCTGACAATGCCCTGCTGGGCAGGTACTCTGAGGACACAGGAAGAATTTCTTGCTGAACACTTGTACATACCTCCTAGTAACTCACAGTTGGCTAACCAGACAGGATTTCTCCCACTGGGAGCAGATCCTGAAACATTATCATTTGGGCATAAAAGCAAATACATTTTTTTTTTTTTTTTTTTTTTTTTCCAGATAGGAAGGCAATCATACGTGTACTCCATATTCTTTCCCAGTATAGGTGTATATATGATATTAGTGTAAATAAGTGGTTTTAGACTTGAGGTCTGATAAAGTCTCTTTATCTGGAAAAAGGAAGTTGTAACACAAGATTGAGTCTCATACATGTTTGAAAGTACCAAGGGTATTTCAGTAGAAATTTGATAAACTTCACTGGATCACATCTCAACAGTTTCATGGGACTTTTCCTTTAGATTACTCATAAGCTGTTTCTTACTTGATACTTTCTTACTTTCAGACTCTTCAGAATTTTCCTTTAAATTCACACATAAACACATTAGGTTTATCAGACCTTTTAAAATTACTAACTGCTCTGCCATATCCTTCTATGACACTGGCCACTCTAAGAAGAATAAATCATTGTTCAAATGGCACTGGCAAGTAGCCTTTCTTTTAGTGATGCATGTAAGCAAGTTTCTTAACATGACATTTTGCAGGACTTTCAAAGTAATACTAGACATTTATATTATCTTTTTGGTGTTTAAATAGAAATCTGTCTTAGATTCATGGATGGGAAAGTAAAATTTCTCTGCAGTCTACCAGGTTCCATTAACAAAAGAATATCATGAACAGTCAAGTGCTTTTCTGGTCTATGCAAGTACTTTGTGAAGTCTAGGGTGTCAGAACAATATAATAGGTTTTATTTATTTTTATACAACAGATTTATAGTGCAAAACTCAAGATGTCTTTCTCCTGTTGCCCACACAGAAATGAATGTATTTCCACATATGTGAATTTCAAGTAAGTGGACTCTCTGTCTGTGACAGAATGGTCTTTATTATTGTAGAAGGTTCTCTGATTCCTTGAAGGATACTTGCACTTTTCCAAGTGCAAATTCTAGGAAATGTCCTGGTTCAGAAAAAAGATTCTGCTGTACCTGCCCATAAGCCTCTGTTGCATGTGCAGATCTGAAGGATGTATGAACAGTTTTAGAAAAATTTAGGATGAAAGAGACTTCTGTTGACCATCTAGTCCAAGCTCCTGCTCCAAGCAAGACAAACTTAACTGGTGGACCAGTTTTCTTACACCTTGTCCACTCCAAATTTGAAACTCTCCAAGGATAGAGATCCCACAGTCTCCCTGGACAACATGTTCCAGTCCTTAACTGCCCTCATTGTGAAGAATTTTTTACCTTACATATAACTGTGATTTCACTTGTTGTAGCTTTTGTCATTTTGTTGTCCATATCCAAAAGGGTCTGGTTCTATCTTCACTATAATAGTCCCTCAGATAGTGGAAGCCTTCAGCTAAATTCTCCCTTTCCCTTTGAGTGTTGAGTACTCCCCCAGTTTCATGTCATCCATGAACTTGCTGAGGGTGCAGTTCATCCCACGGTCTCTGTCCTTGATGATGATGTTGAACTATATTGTCGCTCACATCAGTCCCTGAGAAATGCTGCTTCTAGCTAATGGTTATACTGTCAATGATAAACCACTGCAATGGTAAAACCCTCCTTACTAGCTCGTTCTTCAGCTCCCTTGCAGCCTACTTGTCCAAAACTCATCCTCAACTTTGCTATAAATGTGCTATGGAAGGCCACACCAAAGCCTTGCCAAAGTCAAGGTAAACAACATCCACTGCTCTCCCCTCATCCACAGAGCCAGCCCTTTCTACAGAGATGACAATCAGGTTGGTTAAGTTGGCTTTGGGAAATCCATGCTGGCTGCCCCCAGTACGTTGAACAAGGACATTATCCCATACTGAATTGTAAAAGCACCTACAAGAGACCTGCATAAAGGCTCCTGGATGCTGACCATCATGATTTCTTCCCCTTCCTGCTAGTCACATAACATAACATACATGTTATCCCTCTAATGGACAGGAAACCACCTTCTCTTTCTCTGGCATGCCTCCTCAACCTTCTTTAGTTATAGACTCCTCAAGGATTCTTGGGTGTGGAGGATTATATACAGGCCATATAGTGGACCACACTCCAGTGTGCTACAGTATTATTATGGAGAGGTTTTACTAGTTTATGGAAGTAACGGCTCATCGGATCCATATTACTACCCAACAGTCCTTTCTGCTAACGAAGCATAAAATAGTTTTTAGGAGAAGAAAAGTCTTCCCTCAGTGGGTACAAAATTGGTGGATGAACGCTGAAGAAAAATTTGTGATAAATGTAGCTTTGGTGCATATCTGGTGTTGGACTATTGCCTAACAGTCTGGTCTTTCTTGGCTCGTTTTGTTACTGACACAGGGAGGGAAGCTACTGGCAGGGTTTTGGGAGGAAGGCTGCTGTAGGCATCTACCTTGAAGTGGGCTTTCAAATCTGTTAACCTTTAAAAAAAGAGAACCACTTCTTTACAGATTGGGGAAAGTTCTCCAAGGCCTTCAGAAGTACAAAGTTTAAGACTCATCCTTGATATTTATTTTTGGTGAGTTTGGCAAGCCGCTATACCTGATATGGCAGAACTTTTTGAAGGTGCCTTGTCCTCACGATTATCCTGGGATTATGTATCCCACTTGTGGTAAACAGGTAATGGTTATGCACTTCAGTGCTCAGTATTTTAACACTTTGTTCTGTTTCAGAGTTGTCACCTTCAGACCTGTTTGGAACATTTTGCTGATTGGACTTTTTGAAGCAATTTTTAAACAATTGTGTCTCATTTTGCATTTTGGTCGTTCAGGCTTGAAATAAACATTCATTTTATGATTGGAATGTTAATTTAATTTGTCTGCTTGCTGCTGGCTTTTAAGCCTTTTGCTGTAGAGCAGGGCTTGATTTTTATTTTACTTGGTATTTGGAAATAATAAAATCAGGAATTTCAAAACCTTTTAATAAGCATTGCTGTGAGTTTTATAAAAAAAATAATATTGTACTCTTAACCTGAGCATCTTAAGTGCTATCTTTCCAAGGTCAAATCTCCTATAACACCATATTGTCTGTGAAGATACAGATGGTTTTGATGTTCTGTCCAGTGCATCTGTTATTTAACAGCTTGGATCTTTTGGAATGACCCTACTGTATATATTAACGTTCTCCAACAGTAATGCTGCAAATATATTGATTATTTTCTTCATAAGAAACTTGATTTCTTTGGTTTCCTACTAAAGTACAGTTATTCATTAGATAAATGTAAGCCATCTTATGTTTTACTTCAGCTTTTTAGAGCAGATTTACACATTTGACAGTTCCTCTGTGCCAAACTGACATCTGCATGAATAATGAAGAGTGTCACAGTAAGGTAATTCTTTACAGCAGCAACACCAATACGGTACATTTCCACTTTCCCTGACCCATTTAACACTGTCTTCTGGTGCACCTTTCTGTACGATACTTGCAATCTAAATGCATATTACATGATATATCAAATTTGTAATTTCTTTCTTTGGAGAAGATATATCAACCCTTTTTCTGACATAAGTGCTGCAAATTGAGTGAAAGAAGCATCATTTTCTAGCCCTGATACTTGGTAACTGTGATTATTTCAGTGCTCAGGCCATAGAAATAGGGAAAATGTTCAAAGAATAGAGCTAGGATTACTCTTTCAGTATTCTTTACTGACATAAGTCCAAATTGTTAGATATTTCTCAAATATATTTTCTCAATATTTCTCAAATTTCTCAAATTCAGTCTTTCTCCAACCTGAAGAACTGAAGAACCTGTTCTACTGAAGAACACAACACACATAAAAAGTGTGCTACGAGATGTAAACTGTAGACTTTCAATGTGAATTTAGCATAGTGAGGAAGATTTAGTAAGAAAGGATCCTGCTTTCGGGAAAGAAGGGGGGTTGAACTGGTGACTGCAATGTTCAGAGACTACAATGCTGACTCAAATCAAAAGAAAACTGAACTCATCTGTATTTGTTTTATAAGCATCCTATCTATCAATGAAGCTATATACATAATAAATAATAACATAAATTTGCCAGATAAACAAACAGCCTGTTTTATTTTGTCAATACATAGTGTTAGTCTCAGGACAGATTTAGCATTTAGCAAAAAAACAGTAATTTTAAATATCACAATTAATCTGTTCCCCTTAACACAGAGTACACAGAAAGCAACATGATTCTTTCAAGTCAAGGCATGCTATTCTGAATAGATTATAAATCACAAAGGGGAAAAAAGAATACTGATTTTATTAAACACCTAATGCTTCTAGGAATTAGTACAGGAAGGAAGTTGTTAGCAAAGGCTGTATATAGTTGGACTAGAAAAAGAATCATCTGATTTGAAGGGCTGAAAAGGTGGTAGCAGGGGCAAAATGAGAAGTAAATACTAACTACTGTGAAAATATAATTGCTTTTTTTTACAGAGGCAGTGGGAAAACACTAATTTGCATGTTCGTTTAATCTCAACAGAACACCATGGCAAAAGGTTTTGGTTGAAGTGGCAAAATCCTGTGTTTGAAAATTGCCTGTGAGGATCTAATTTCATTTACATTCTTTTATGCATGTTTAATGAGTATTCAATCTTATTTTAAAGTATAATGATAAATATGCTAATAAACTTTTTGTTCTCCCCAAGAGTAATTGAACATCTCATTGCTGTGCTCTGGGATTATCTAATGCAGGAGTTCATGCACTCTTGTATTTAAACAACACAGTCTGGATGCTGCTTATTTGGAATGAAACCAGGCCTGGCACCCATCAGATCCTTCATCCTCCTAGTGCTGCACTGGGCACAGTTCCTGGCCGGCTGGCGTGGGATGCCATAAAGCAGTAAGTGAAGCCTCAGTTGAAAATCCACAATAAGGTTACTGTATAGAAGCTGTAGAACAGCTGGGATGAGTCAAAGCCAACTTATCTACCAGCTGCTAGCCAAGGAAGCATCTTGCAGGTAGCCTCAAGATGCTGCAGGCTGGGGGTTGTCATGCTCCAGTTCTCTGCTGCCACTTCCAGTCTGTTGGATGCTGTGGGAACAGACCACAACAAGCAGCCTGGGAGCTGCTTTGCTCAACACTGCTGGTTATGCTTCCCAGAATTGAGGGAGCACCAAAAAAAAAAAAAAAGGGTCAATCTCTCCTTTTTTAAAATTCTAGAATAGCATAGGCCTCTAGTTTCAGATAATTTCTGAATGGTACTAAAGGGAGAGCAAAAACAAAGTGCCTTGTCTGTGACCAAGACTGACAGGTTGTTTTACTCGGCTGCTTTTCTCTTTCCTCAGGATTAGCAGTCCCTAGTCTATTCTTCAGATTTCTTCTTTCTGTTGTTAAAGCATTATAACCAATCATCTGAGGTAATAAATTTCTTTGCCTAGTATGCTGAAGTATAAATAAACTGCTGAAAGTGAAAAGCTGAGCAATTAAATAATTTATATAATGTTGTGCATTGTATTTTTAAATTGATATTTGACAATTAGCTTTGGAAAAAAAATTCAGTAGGAAACACTTCAATCCATATGTCATTTACTCATAATTCACATATGGTGTCTCTCATATATTTTTCAAGCACCCTCTGTGAATGGACATATTTTTTCATTGTATTTAACTGTACACCATGACATTTTTTCTCATTGTATTTAACTGTCTAAAAATATCTTTTTTTTTTTTTTTTCCCCTGATTGCATTATTCTCTTATACTATTAGCACTGCATTTCTCAGCTGACTGATTTGACAGTTTGTGGAAAGGGTAGAAATTATCAACTGAAACTAACAAGCTCATGTTATTTCACCAGATTTTACTCTTTGCAGAACAATGTGAAAAGGATGACCTGTATTCTCTTCTTCCCAGTATTAAAGGGCAATACATCAAGAATCCTGAAACTATCACTAATTTGTAGTGATTTCTGCAGGCCAGAGATCCTTCTATTTATACATTCTACCCTTTACAGTTTGCTACCTCTGTGATAAACACTTCCCTGCCTTGCTATAAAATGAATTATTGACAAAGATGGGGGAGCATGATTGAAAGCAAACACAAATATAGTCATTTGTATAGAAAAACTAGAAGTTTCTAACATGGTCAGTTTGTTTTCAGTGATCCAGATGTAGATATACCCTTTGGCTGACAAGGTGAAAGCTCCTTCAGTAGTACTTGGTGCAGCGTGCCATCTTCCACATCTGTGGAGTTCCTCTTGCCCTCCCATTCACCCATAACATCAATAAAGTCAAAGATTGCATTTCAGTCAGTGCTTCCTGTGTATCACAGGAGTTTTGTAGGGTATGCTAAGCAGTCTGTAGCACTGCATTTGTTTTCTGCTTGAGTTTTGATGATAATGGTACCTAGTAGCCTACAGAAAATGTTGATGGTTGATAGTATTAATAATCTGGGAATTTGTCTGGAAAGCTGATGCTGTTGTTTTTGCCTCTCAAAAACAGTGTAAGCTGTGTGATGGGGTACAAGAAGCACAGAGCCTCCTATGGGCTGCAAGACCCTGCTGAGTGCTGGGTAAATTCCAGTGACTGGTCTGTTTGAGCTCCATACTGCTGGTCCAAGAAACAATAGTACTTCTACTGCTTTTTCAGTGGGAGAGAGTGCGTGTGAAGTCTGTAAAGAACAGGATGCTTTTCCTAGTCTAATAATTTAATGCATAACATGGAGGAGGACAAAAGGTCTTGTGACTTCTGCACTGTTAAGGGGACTGGAGAACTTTTGTGAAATAGGTGAAATAATTTCCAGTGAAATAATCTGGAATGAAAGCACACTGATCTTTGTGCACGTATAGTATGTCGATTCTGTTTGACCTCAGAGCTGTGCACATCCTGCATGCCAAAACATCGCACAGTGAAATAGGTGAAACAGAGGAAAATCTGTAGCCATCAATCTAGCTACGTAAGTATCTATTTTAAAACAACCATGCTGGTGTGATGAATCATATAATCTCCAAACATTCTGTATCTCTGTATCATTAAACCTCCTACTACTTCAGATTTCAAATCAACACCTCATCTCTACTTAAACAATAAAAAACACCCAAACCCTTTTAAATATAGAAAATTATAATTTTCTTCTGTGAAATCATCTTGTCCCTTCCATTTTGATGTACCTGTCACCACTAAGTTTTCACTGGTGGTTTGGAGTTTTCTGTAGTTTCGGCCTGTAAAAACATAAACAAAACATGAAAGAAAGTTTTTTATCTGCTGAAAGTTTATAATCTGTAAATACACATCTAAAAAAAAAAAAGCTAGAGAGATTCCTGGAAAGCCAAAATCTAGGTAGTTTAAATGTGAATTTATTCCTGATGATAGAATATAAAACGTTACATATATATATGTATATATACATATATTTTAGATATGTATGTATGTATGTATAAAATCTCTAAGTTCTCTATACAGCTGTCTTCATTTTATGCAGGTATGATCTTTTGGACAAGTTTGTGGGTTTTTTTGTCAGAATTTTAAGAGACCTTTTTTCCCTCTTTTCAGCACTAGGGCTCTGCATTTATCTGCGCCATGTTTCTCTCTTGGTTTGTTCTGAATAGATAGGATTTTTCTTCTAGAAGGTATCATTTTTCATTGTTTGAGGCATAATGTTTTCAGTGTGAGGTCTGCCTCTTCAGAAAATTAGAGGGAAATAGATTGATACCTATAGCCATAGGGACTAAATAAGACCATCACAGCAAAATGTTCTTGAGAGGCTATATTTGCCAGAGGCCTCCTCTCCTTTGGTATTGTTTCCTGCCCAGGAGCCTTGTACATTTTTCTAGCTCTTTATATTCACATTATTCACTGAAGACCAAATTCTGATTATCTTATTAATTGTCATAAATGTCTTATTTTAAAAACCGATCTGCTGATGTTTCTTTGTAAGGAAGGAGCTATGCTGTGATATGCTATGAAAGGGATCTAAAGCTGACTCCTCAGGGACCAGGTTTATATCCACAAGATAAATCCTTGCATATCATTCTACATTCCCTGGTAATATACTATCTGGACAGCAGGTATTTGTGATTGCATTTCACAGGTTCTCATGCTGTTATATTCTTAAGGTCAATAGGTGGAAGAAATAAAGTGGCATTTAGAAGCTTCTCTACCTGCACAAATAGTCCAAAAAAGCCATTCAAAGAGGCATTTGTGAGAACAGAACAGTGCAAAATACCTCTTATGGAGGAGCTGTCTGAGGTTATTTCTCTGTGTCAGCAAATCCTTCAAGTTTACAGTCTTCACTCTCACTGTCACCAAGCCTGCAGAGAAGAGAGGGAAATGAGCAGGGCTGGCATCCTGCTTTCCTTTTGTTCTCAGGCAGAGTATACAATTGTTTGAAAAGGATTCTATTTCCTTTCCAATTCAGACTGACATTCAGAGCGTAAAGATAGACATTACATTAAGTATGCATGTGGACAGAGGTAGCACGATCTGTTGTCTCATGACTGATCTTTGCAAATTGCTTTTTTAATTATTGTTGACTGTTAATCATTGGGCTTTTTTTTCCAATTATTGTTGGACATTCAACATAAATAAGATTCTTTGCAACAAGAGATCTCTTCTAACTCCCATGCAAGATTTCTCACTACATATACAAAAAGAAAAGACCCAAACCCTGGATAAAAACTCCAAGCACTTTCTAACTTATTACAGATCTAGAGGCATTCATACAGATGGTGAGTATTTTCAAATCTTCTTGATGCAGAGCTGCAGGGAGTATGTGACATATCATATCAAGTATGTATTATTGTAATAGTTTCCTTCTAGACTTTGGAAAATGCCAGCAACACTTAGGTAAGAAAACAACAAGAGGGAGATGGCAGAGATAGTAATAGTTGAGTGAAAGTATACTGTGTGGTCTTATTTCCTAATCAAAGAACATGCCATGGGGAGAGAGAATCCATTGATACTGAAATTGCAGCATACGTTAAAGAGGGAGAAGATATTCAGCCTGGGAAACTATTTGCCAAAATAAGCAGTAAGGCCGAGACTTGGAAAATATTCAAAAGCCACTTGTCACTTGTACAAACGTAATCACCCCCAATAAGACAGAAGATAGTAAGTTTTTCAGGGGGGTTATAAAGATCGTTTTTTTAGAATGTGAGTCAATCTATAATTGCCTGAGGGCAGAATGAAACTTCCCATTGGAGAAGTTATTCCTTCACTGACTGTAAAGGGCTTTCTCAGACCTCTTACTTGCAGAGTCTAGTGTTGGCCATTGCCAGCGACAGGGCACAGACTGCATAACTTAATACTTCATTTTTGTTACAAACATTTAAGCCAAAAAGAGCTCTGGGATGGCAACTAAAGTATTTATACAAACATTGTTGAATGGCAGTCTTGCAAAAATGCCTCTTAAATAGTTCAGCTCGATGCACATGCAGTTAGCTGTGTGCTGCTGTGTAATAACGTACAGCTATCTTAAGTGTTTAACAATCTCCACAGGACTGCTCTGTCACTGTGCCACTCCTGTATGATCACAGAATACATAAATGGCTAACCCTCTGCAGGGAGCCTGGTCTTGTCTGGAATCAAGGACACTTAATGTAATCTATGACAGAAGGACTTTTAATGTCTTTCCTGCCAGGCAAAACAGGGCATAGCAGTTGGCACTATACATTTAGAGAAGGATGTGGGTAGAGTTGCAGGATGTCATGGGTGCACTCATGCCACAGCGTTTTTGCAGTTCCCTTCTGAATAGTGTACAGTGCTTGGAACAAGATAAGACATATCTTATCTACACAACAGAAGCACACGGTGCTTTTAAAGAGCAATTTAAAGAGCAGTTCTGTGGTTACACCAGAGAGCTCTGTTCAGACTGCTCAGCCATGCTAGACAGTCAGGGTAAATACACCTGTCCAGAAGTCTGGGTTCTCACTGGTAGATTGTTGGACTCCTCTGTATAGTTAAACTAAAAAGTGCTAGACAGCATTCCTGGGCACTGAAACTCAATTGTTTATACTGTTAGATCGTTAGATTTGGGCACACCTTTAACCTTACCCAGCTAACTCTGGGCCAGACAATTCCTGAACATGACAAGGGAATTAGCATGGTTTGAGGAGCATTCCCAAAAGGCAGCTGGATCATCGTGTTTGGGGCAGTGGAGGAGTTTAAAGTCTATAAATGGGCTAATTTCAGCCAGCTAATTTCAGGTCTCAGTGCTGAGAATGGCCCAAGGTGTACAGAAGTGTAGAGGCAGCCTTGTTCTCTTTTGAATTAGCATGTTTTCAGCTGGCTTGAGTATATGTATCTGTGCATAAGAGACATACCTAACATATTAGTAAAAATCTAAAATTCGTATGTTCAGAAGGACCACAAGGGAAGAAAAGAATTGCCTTGGAGGTATGACAATGGAGACATATTCCACAGAAGAGCAGTTAACTTCAGACTCTGACCATCTTTAGAAGAAAGTTTTTCATATGTGACACTCAGGATGCAAATTTCCGTGTTTCACAAACCACAAAAGACTTAAGCCAAAAGACTTAATACAAAGAATAAGTCTTTTAGAGATTTTCACATTGCTATTGGATTTATGTTGGGGTTTGTGTTTTTTTTTTTCTTTGTTTTGGTGTTTTTTTGGTTGGTACCAGATATGGTGCCTGGAATTGATGGAGTGATTAGAGGCAGTGTAAACATTCAATGGGTTTTCTTTTGGAAAGACAAGGTGTATAAAGGCCAAAAGGGTTACCCTATAAACTTCAAGGTGAAATGGCATTGTTTTCTCTCTTCTTTTACCTTTGTTATAGAATTATTGCTGGCTATTCAAGCCATTTGTGCCAGCAACCTGTAGGTGAATATACATCTGGTTTGTGGTAGTCTATTTCATCTTCCTATGTCTTTTCCATATCTCTATATTTGAGGAGTAAAAGGCTCTCATACAGAAAGAAAAAAAAAAAAAGAAAGAAAAAGATAATTTCATATCAAAATTAAGCATATGCCAAGAGCTTTGATGAATTAGAACTTGAGCATAGGATAGTGAGAACACTATCACATTCTATAGAAATTATTTTGTAGAGTGTACATCCTGCAACTCAGCAACAAGCAGAGGTATCTGAGCTAACTCTGGAACTGGATGTGGAATTGCTATGTCAGCACAGTGCTACACCCTAATTAATTGGCAGAGAGGACTTAGGTAAATTAGCTCAGGTAGCATCATACAAATGCATCTCTGCATCTTCACATGGTGTCTGAGTAGTGTTGGATCAGGTAAATGTTCCAACTTGTTCAGAACCTGTAGCTTGGTCAGAACCTGTAACTGCATCAGATACCATGTCTACAGACCTGACTTTGAACCTCCCCGTCTTTGAACAAGCAGTTCAATTTTGCAATCAAATTTAAAAAATAAAAAACATTTGAAAAGAGTAAAAGACTCCAGAAACAAAAATGTTTTAAAATTGAAACAGAAAGTATTTTGATTTTCCAAAATCAAATTCAGAAGATGTGTCTATATCACAGACTCTGCATTTATGTATGAATATTTTAAAGTTTTCCAGTGCAAACATTACCCCATTCTATTCACTCAAAATCTGCAACAGAACAGGAGCTCTTATTCTGTCCAAATTGCACTGCATGTAGCCAAGAGAAAGCTTCTTTTGTCTATTGTGAATAAATAGACCCTGCTGCCGTAGGCTAAATAAGAGATTAAGGAAATCCAAAACCTGACTGGGTGATAGCAGCTTCTGAATGTTTAGTGGGGCAAAAGCACTTTGAAAGGACCAGAAATATTTAAAACAAATCAATCCTGTAAGACATAGAAAACACTAGACAGAGGTTCAAATTTCTCATTCTTCACAATGAGATATGCTGAGATACACTCTAGGCCAAATGCTATCCTTGATTTTTGACCAAATTATGCACAGGAACACTTGGGAGTTCTACGTGCAGACATCCTCTAAATTAGTTTAGATCACAGGGGGTTATGTCTTTCATGCTCTTTGCAACACAGTAGGTTGTGGGATTGTGCCTTGAATTATTTTGCGTCTCTTAAACTGCAGCTTAAATAACTTAAGCTTTTTCTCCTTCCCCATGTTCTCTTCCTTGTCTAGGGATGTAGGTTCAAGATTTCTGGCCATATGGAAAAATTGCAAAGCTTTTAATGAATAGTTTTCTAGCCTGAATTCCTGTTGTGGTTTAACCCCAGCTGGCAACTAAGTGCCACAGAGCTTCTCACTTACTCTGCCCCTGGTGGGATGGGGGAGAAAATAATAACGGGAAAAAGGGAGAAAACTAGTGAGTTGAGGTAAAGACAGTTCAATAAGTAAAGCAAAAGACACACATATGCACAAAGAAAAACAAGGAATTCATTCACTACTTCCCATCATCAGGCAGGTGTTCAGCCCTCTCCAGGAAAGCAGGTCTCCATCGTGTTTAAAGGTTACTTGGGAAAACATAACGCCATAACTCCAAATGTTCCCCCATTGCTTCTTCTTCCCACAGCTTTATACTCTGAGCATGATGTCATATGGTATGGAATGGAATTTTCCCTTGGTTCAGTTGGGGTCAGCTGTTCTGGCCGTGTGACCTCCCAACTTCTCTTGCACCCCCAGCCTGCTCACTACAGGATGGTGTGAGGGGCAGAAAAGGCTTTGACCACTCAGCAATAACTAAAACATCCCTGCATTATCAGCATAGCCCCATACTACCTCCTGTGAGGAAAATTAGTCCCACCCCAGCCAAAGCCAGCTAAATTCCAAAGGAAGCAGGGTTTATGTAATCAGACCCTGTACGCTTCTACCAACAGTTTTGAATACTTTGGCCAGTGTCTTCTGTGCTTAATTGTGATGTAGAGCTCTTAGAGAGACTCTTAGAGAGCCCTTCTCTCATGAAGTAGTGACTCAAGGATAGGGAGAGGGGTGCCCCTGTTCACCCACTGGTGAAAGTGCTGCAGAGTTATCATTTCCCATGTTTGATATCTGAGATTCTACATGAGAGACAGACATTTTTAAAGCATCAGTCAGAGCTTTTTCTTTGTGTGGAAGAATCTTACCACATGACAGAAAGCCAGGGTCAACCACCTTTTATCCATTCCATTGCTTATAGAATTTGCTTTCTGTACAGCAAATCTCTCTACCTTCTGTACAGAATTATTACCACAATAATATTGTCACTTGATTCCCAGTGGTTTACAGTTTGACATCTGACAATCCCTTATGGCTTTACCTGTATGTTTGTGATGGACACCTATGGAATGAATCAGTCATTTCATAGGAATCTTTGATTTCTAGCTGTGGGTGAATTGTTCATAGAGGTTAAGACTGGAGGTAAGACACTTAATAATATATTAAGATGACAGAATCCCCTCAGGCACCCACGGTCTAGTGAAGCAGGGTGTTATATAAGAGGCTAAGCCACTTGTTAAATTATAAGAGTTTGCATTATGTTTTCCAATTTCTATTAGACAGATTAGTTTTACTCATATTTCTAAAAATTGTATTCTTTGCTTTTATTAAATTGCTATGATTAAATTGCAACAGCAAGCTGATCTTTACTGTCCCTTGTGCTAGTGCAGGTTGAGAAGAAACGGTTTTGGCCTGCCCTGTCTCCATTTCCTAGTGGAATTTAATGTTTTCTTACTAGTTCTGCTTATCATTTTGTCTGCCAAGATTTACTGTGCTGTGTTTAAAATGAAAAATTATTCTGTCCCTCAGTGTGTAAGATGATGACAGCAACACTGAACTTTCAATTGAGACAAAAGGGATAGATGTCAGTGTGGCATATCCAGTAAGGACAATACATGCCAAACAGTAATAACATCATTTTATAGAAAAAAAATCCAATATGTAGAACTTCAGGAAAAGCATTATTTTGTACACTGGTATGACTAAACTGAAGTAGCAGATCTTGATTTTTTCTAGCATATCAGATGGCATGGTCACCTTTCCCTGGCTGGGATGTGTGGGTGTTGGCTCCATTTTGCATATGATACTGCTTTTTTCATTGCAGGGGCTAATACTGCGGCAAATTACATGTTATTTTGGCACTGAACTGCACCTAGGGAAAAGGCCTCCAAGCAGAGCTCCTCTGAGTACTGGACACAACTCAGCACTGCAACTTCTCTCCTGCTCTCTGTCCTAGATGGAAGCAATTAAGGGATCACTCAAATCTGCAGAGCAGCTGCATCTGGCACGAGGCTCATAGGCAGAGAAAAAGGCCATAGCACCATGCTGCATCATGCAGGAGGTACACTCTTCACTATGTGCATGTCAATTCTCTTGATAGTGATTCTAGTGTCTCCAGAAACAAAACAAGGTATAACATGAACTGCTGGTCTGGGGAGATGAAAGAGTCATTAGAGAAGTCTTGTCCCCTGCAGGGTTAACAGAGCCTGCTCTTGATGGTCTCAGTTATACAGCTCTCCTCACATATTGCCACTTAGCTCTCTTCTCCATGACACTGTCACAACAAATTAAAGGCCCCATCCTGCAAGCACTTCATGCATGTGGGTAGTCAGAGCTAATCACATGCATGAGTGTTTGCAGGACTGCAGCCTGAGAGATTAAAATCTAGAAAAGCAACCATATAAAATGACCTATTTTGAGCAGGAGGAGACTGGCCCTCAACAGAAGTTCCCTATAGCTTGCTTGGATATGACATTGACAAATACTTTATCTCTTACTTTCTTTTCCCAAAATATCTTTCTGTGCTATACCGCCCGTATCTACAGACATAACAGCAAAAGCTGAAATGTGACACTGGCACTCTGCCAGCACTTTAAATCTGTTGATGTGACCATGACACTAAAACCCAGACACGGGAACAGCTGCCTGGCACAGGAGTGTCCTAGACTCATTCATTGATTAAATTCTCGAGCACCATTTGTCAGTCTCGAAGATTAGGAGTTGTGATTATGGAATAGTAACATGATGAAAAATAAAACAAAGGTAGAAAAACAAAGGGAGGTGCTGTTACTTGCTGATTGTCATGCTCTCAGCAGCTTCAACAGCCTAGTTAGCATAGTTAGCACCTGTCTCTTTAATAGCTTTAAACAAGAAGGCTGGGACCAGGGCCTCTTTGTTGCAGCAGTTACTTTGCAAGTCAGCTCTACTGGATTAAAAAATGTGTTGTTTATCATGTTTTCTTTGAAAGGCAAATGCTAAACAAATGTCTCTTTTAAATTTATTTTTTCTCTTTATATGTACATATATTTAAATAAACATGCATAACTGAAAGAATAGAAGGGTACTTTGTGACTTGCCGTTGCATTGCCTACATGTTGCTAAATATGTTACATTATGTTGCCAGACAGAACATAATGCGGCAGGAAAGAAATCTGGATTCTTTTTCAAGCAATTGCCAAACTACTTTTCATTCCTCTCCAACCCCCCTTCCCACCCCTCATATCATGACTTTTGGAATAAAGCTTCATTTTCAGTACCTCTTCTAGTCTAATTTGATCTGACGTTTTTAAATCCCATCACTTGACAGTGTTGTGGAGATGGAAATGTAACATTTATTATGAACAGTTAGTTAAGATGGCTGATATAAATTCTCCTTCCCCCTCTCTGACCTCTTTTCACAACAAAAGAGGAAACCCGAGTAATTCTTGAGCAGGTGAGGGACTGTGGGGAGATAGAATTCATATCATTGTCTAAATTTATGTGCATTAAATACAACCACGAAATGCTTGGTTCAGGCCTCCATGCCTGTGTGATTGGAGTTTGTAGATCCATAGGAGTACTACCAGCTGTGTTTTGCTTAGAGGTGTTCTTCTGTGTTTAGGGGCAAAGATAAATTTAGCCTCTTTGGATAACCCTTCGCTCACCACCATTTTCAGTTCCAGCGTGGCATACAAGTGAGCTCTGCAGAAGATTACCTCTACTTGCCTGACTTTAACCCCAAGTGGTGAAAGCACAAATAGTGGGTGGGCTTTGGGTAGTGACTAAGGTCTCAAACGTTCAGGTGGCTGGAGACTTCCTTAAAATATTGTAACTGGTAACTGGATTTAGTTTTTTGGAAAAGAATCTGAAGATTTTTCTGTATGAGTTGCATCTGAGTCAGAAATACAGCAAAAGCAACATTTTTGCCTCCGTCTGGCATTTCATCTTCTATTGCAGATGGGAAAAAGAGGATAACAAATCTATAAAATATGCTTAGCAAACAAGGATAACCAACAGTCTAAAGCTTCAGCAATTTTTTTTTACAGTATCAATTTCACATCTTGGTTAAATTCCATGAATGCAATTGCCACTGCAGGAATTCCACTGTGGTTAGTTTGCATAGGAGTCAGTGCTTGTAATTTGGATGTAGGACCTGGGATATCTGTTGTAACTTGCCTTAAAAAGAAAAAGCTTTTGAGAAAAATTCCTTTTCCATTCACAGTGGCTCGCAATGCTTCCACAGTGGCATGCAAAGACTCTGTAAAGAAACCTCAGGGATTTCTCATTGTGTAAATTGCAGTCTGGACCTGACATAATAATTTTACATTGTCCCTCCTCATATCACCCACAATTAGAGGGATGTGGCTGAAACATTGTAGACCGGGGTCATTTTTGATTGAAAAGCAGCCTATAAATTCTCTAGGGAGTCACCAGCAAGATGCAGTGGGGAGTTATCATGCCTTAATGGAGAACAGATGGGTACAGTTTCTTAGCACTAGGCCTTTTTCTCAAGCCCTCTTGGGCTAAGCTTTCTGTTCTGTGTCTCTGAAAGCATGCAGTAAAAAGTATACATCTCCATCACTCCGCCATACAGACATACTGATCGAAGTACGTGGACATGGCAGAAATTTTGCCAGAAGCAGAAAATTAGACCTAAGCAGACAGATGTATTTTCTGTGTAAAAGTGATCTGAAAAAAGAAAAAAGAAACAATTCTTTGTGAACATCATATATTTATACCAAATCCAGTGGTTTCATTGTAGCAATAATTTCCTTTTAAATGTTGTGACAATTTTTTTTTTTACACAATAATATAATGAGATAGTTTCCTAACATAGTCAAGTGTTTTTCTCATAACACAAGAATAATTCTAATTAATGCAAAATTTAGTTTCATCTACACATCAAAAGGAAAGCCTGCTCTTATATGGTCATTGAGATTTCTTTTTTCCAGGTACCTCTTTTTGCATCAGTAAACAGTGCTACATTCTCTGGAAACATCTATCATTTTCTAAATTGGATAACCTACTAATAATTCCAGACATTGAAAATACAGTTATGCTTTCATTCTTTAGAATATGCTCATGATGCAGAAAGACATCTGATGTCTTTCGTTATGTGTTATGAACTGCACTTACAAAAAAATTCTAAAAAAGGCCACTGCTATCATCCCTGACACTAGTCTAGTCACATATGCATTATCTATTTAAACATGAATTTTTGTGACAAAATCACAAATTATGTCACAAATTTTGCATTTGCAGCAAAAGTGGTGGCTCCTCCAAGAAATTCTTAAGTGTCAGTGCCATCTCATTTTACTGGAGGTAAGATACAAATCCTTAGTTATCATGTGGAAGATTGCTTGGATAGCTCTAGGGACATTTCTTTAAAATCTTGCTGCACTATACAAGTTTTCATTACAATTAATGAGATTGATATCATTTATTTAAAACCCCTGTATGTAAGCCATCATATAAATGAAATAACAAATTCTCCAAACATTGATTGAAGTACTGACTGCAGTCTTAGCCTCTGTAGGCTCAGTTCCACCTTGCATGTCACACTGCATAGAGGCCTTATCTGAAAAGCCATGGATGTGATAGAGTGAAACCTATTGCAAACACCCTGCAGGAAAGCTGAGGTGCAAAGACTGAAGTGTTGCAGCTTAAGAAGCTGCACACAAAATTTTTCTCAGTAAAACTGAGTAAACCGCTGATCCCTGAAAACTCTCCTCAGCCTTTTATTTTTCCTTACAATGACATTAGGACCAGCCTGGTTGTTATGTTGCAATTTGTTCATGGGTTTTGGCCACAATATTTTTGTTTAATTAGTGATGTGTCATTAGGAAGTGCCTAAGGATACTAAGGTGGAGGATTATTTTAGAGATTAAAGGAAACTGAGTGCTCTTCCCATCTGTATTGTATTGTGTGCAGGAACCTTAGAGCATGTCTTTGCAGTCGAAGTTAGAATAAATAAAAAGATGAAAGAAGTCTGTCCTCCTCCTTTCCCTTGTGCTATTCAGGCACTGCAAGAGAAATAGACCCTACCCAGCTGGGAAGGCTTCTCTGGCGGGGTCGGTCCTTGGTGAATATGCTGCTGGTATAGACACCACCTTTCTTTCTCTGCAGGTTCCAGCACAGGCACGGACAAGAGCATAGACAAGAGAAGCACCCAGAATTTATACTTCCTGGCGTGTTATTCCAGGAGAATATCATTGGTCAGTGTAAGATATAGCCATTTCTCTGCTACACTTTCCCAAGCTTGTGAAAAACTGAATTGTGCCAGTGAAATTGATAGCAACTCTGTCTGTTCCTAAGATCTGGTACTAGATCTGCTTTACTGTCAGGTGTAGTAAAATGAGGTGTCCAGCACCCACCTGTATTTAGCAAGCAGTGAGGTGGCTGAGCTGCAAAGATCACCCAGATTCTCACAGTCACAGATGGAGAAGCAGAGCCCAACCTTGTGCCTCTTTCAGCCTCAGTGCATGTGTACACAATGACACACTGTTTGCACTGGAAGATGGTCCACTGTAGGAAATTATTTCAATACATGAGTGTAAGATGTGGCAGCCAACATCTAATTTAGCCTTCTGTATGAATCCTGCATTTCCCTTCTGAATTTAGTGAAGCACTTTAATATATTTGTAGTTTTCCCTTTATTTCCTTCTCTTTTTTTGCTTTTTTTTTTTTTAGATTTTTAATATGTGGTTTAAATATGAAGGTGAGACCTATACTGAGGCTGAGACTTTTTGCCAAATGTTATACTGCAGTGAATTTTTATGGTTGAGCTATCAGGCATGAAAACAGAGATTTATAGAAGCTTGACAGACTGTTAACAAAAACAGAGCTAAAGAGTATTACAGATTAGAAATACATCCCTATCAATATGTATTTCTGCAAAGTACCAGAACAGCTTTGCACTGCATGTTCCCTCCCGCCTCCAGGAAAAGTCAAGGCTCTGCAATGTGAAAAAGGAATTCTTCCTATTTTAAAAAGTGTTCAGACATGTCCTGCACCTCGTTAGGAAATCATACAGTCAAGTGCTTACTAATACAGAGTGACTAACCTTCCATTGAGCTAACTGTGACATAAGCTTTGTGTCAAAGCTTTCACTGGAAAAGCATGGCCTATCATTGTCATGAATTCCTCCTGTGAACTTTTCCTTATCACTGACTTTATTTAATTATTTCTGACCATATTTAAATAAGGCAGTTTCCCTTTCTGATATGACCGCAATTGTTCCATGCGCTGACGGACCTATATAGAGCTGAGTGTCTACCAAATGGATAATGCTTAAATTAAGAACCGAGAGAGTTACAGAAGAGGTCCTGTTGCTGTGAAACTGTCCTTATCTCTTAGCAAATGCAGTCATATTCCAAAATGTTCCCTGAGTTAGAAAGCTGTAGTGGCTAATACGATGTCAGATGTTCATTGAAGCATTGCAGCTTCAAAGTTTTGCTGTCTCATTTCTTCTTGGTAGTTGCAGCTTTGGATTTGTCCTAGTTTTACTGAAACCATTATATTCTGCAAGCCTGCAGGCATGTCATTTTGAGAAAAACTTATCCTTTTTGCAGATTCAGATACACAAATTCAGGTCTTCACAAACTTTCTATTGCTCACAGAAGTGAAGATTTGCACATTTACAGATATATTTATTACCATGAGGGGTTTTTTTTTGCCTACCCAGGCACTGCCTTCTCCGTATGAACCTACTACTTCATGGTGATAAAGACATTCATTACAGAGGAGGCTGAGGATACCACACTTTTCAGTGTTGTAGTATTTATTTTCTCATGCCTGATGCTACAGAAGAATCCAAAGCATTACCTGTAGCCTTGACACAGTGTACGTGGAAGTCTAAGCTCCTTGGGATGACATTCTTCTCAGGGGACAGCTGTAAAAGATCTCTGGAGTACTCCCATGTGAACCATGACAACAAAAGCGTGTCTGAAATCCCATGTATTTTCACCTAAAATCCCAGGCTTTTTCCCCTTCATTGGTCATCAGTGGCATCCCTCCACTCAGAAAAGATCCAGAACCTGATAATCTGGAGCAAGGTACCTAGCCTGCTCCTCCAAACCTATTGCTTTGAGAATGCAGAGTCATAATCCAGTCCGTACATAAGGCAGGGAGGAAAAGCCACGTGTCCCAGGCCAGATCCAGGGGCAGCCCTTACTTCGTGTTGAACAGTCACCGGGTAAAATGCAGAAATGCTTTTTGGCACCCAAGGAAGGCACAGCTGGCATCTGCCGGGGACAGTGACAGTGTCTTCATACACAAGAGAGATGTATCTTTACATCTCTCTCATGCCTGATGAATCTTTAATCTCTGTTCAGCTAGAATGGAGAATCCCCTTTTCTACTAGAATAGCTTGTTTGTAGTTTGTTACAGTGAGACATTTGTTTTTTAAAATACTTGTGTATACCTCTTAGCAGTGAACAGCTTGACTGCTTATTCTGCTAATACTTCAACAATGAGCTTGTCCTCCCCAGCTGAAACTTCTGTCCTCTTAATGTTGATAGCCCAGCGTGAGGTAAGTATGGACTCAAACACCAGAACTCTTGGCTTCTTGCGAGAATTTTCTAATTGTATATGCACATTTTCAGTATTATTTTTTTAAATGTGAGTTGAATGACAGTGCCTCTGGGGCTATCCCATGTCAGATGGCATGCTGTTTAAAAATCTGGGATTAATACATTGAAAAAAATTTAAAAGAAACTGCTGGTCTGATTTTGTTATTCATTTCCACATGTACCTCAGCAAAATCTTATCATTCTATAGCTTTTCTAGAGCTATGGTGTGATTACCAGTCCACAAAAACGGGTGTGAAGGAAGTAAATACCTTACTGTAGAACCATACAGCAAGAACTGAGGGACCTTGGACACGGGGGGGGGGGATCTCATATTTCAGGCTTGCTGAGAAAGCTATAAACTGATACTTAAAGCATATTTTTATGAGGAAGTCATATTATTATATCATTGCAGTTGTGTCCTCTTTTCATTTTAATTGCTTTCTCAAGGGAGTGAATAAGTGATTATCATCATCCTTGGAACCTCCAGTTCTCCCACTGACTTGCTGTTTTGCTCTGCTGGCACCTCTTTAGGTGTCCTTTGCTTATAAATAATTAGGTTAGTTAGTAATCTCATTCAAAAGTGTTACATTCTAATCAGCTGAAAAGTGTCAAACGACCATATAAAAAAATCACATCACTAGACCAAAAAGATTACTGTAACAAATATTTTTATTATGTACCCCAAACTTTGTTTTCCACCAAAGTAAAATTTGGGATTTTTTTCTAAAAAAGAGGGCAGATTTTGTAGCAATATCAGCTGAGCATTCAGATTTTTAAGATACCTCTGAGTCTTATGAATAGGAGTCTATGTATGCTTGTGGTTAAAGTGAGTAATTATTTAGGAATAAACTGTTTCTGAAGAGCTGTTGGAAGAGTGCTGACATGCCCTGAACTTGGACAGACGATTCAGTTTGAAGGGCCCTTGAAACTTCAGTGTGTCTGGGAGGTCTGTGAGATCGAGTGATCAGTGAGTGAGATGCAATGGCACCATGAGCTACTGTGACCGTGTCACAAACACAGGGAAATTATTAAGCCCTTAGCTTCACCCTTAGGGGTGAATTTTACAAGAATGGATTATTGCTAGACTACAGTTCCCTTCTGTATTTCTCCCCCATTTACTTTAAAGTAAATCCCTGGCTCTACTGGCATATATTCTGTCTTGCAAAGGCTATCTCCACCCTACCTTTGTGCAATTGTTGGCCTTTTTTTTTGGTTGGTTGTGAGATTCTCACGCTGTGTACACTACTAATACTGATCTGGGAGTTTTACTAGGAGAGTTTAAACCAGAGCAAGCTAATTCTGTTAAGAAAAAAACCAGAAACCTCAAATCCTTCGTGACAAAAATTCAACCTGTCAGAGATCCCAAAACTGGCAGTTTCACTGTCTTGCTTCTCTGAAATGATAAAGTGTCATCTGAAAAGTTTTTCTTGCATAAACTTGAAAATATGAGTGCTCAATGTACTTTGCAGGAAGCACAAATGGAACTCTAGGTGCACAAATATAGAACTGTGTCTTGCTCTGACACAGGTACATCTCACAGGTCCTGCCCTGTCCTGTCCAAGCATGCTACCCTGACAGAAATAACTGGAAGCCCCACTGTTAGTAGCACACAGTTTCTCAGGTATCATGGAGATACGATATGTGGTTATAGGACACATCAATCCTATGGCTATGGCATGTACAAATAAGCCCATAAGTACAGCTTGGAGTGGCAGACTATCTGCTGTTTAAGAATACGTTTGTTAATAAAATGGCAAGACTTTAATCAAGAAGGCTGTTAGTCTGTGTTCTTCCTAGACAACAGCTTTTGGGTGCTATATCTGTATGGGAACAAGCTAGCTGGATTGGGGTGATGTGCTATGAAGTTACCCACGTTGAGCAGGGCTCAGGGGCTTGGTGTGAACCTGGCCTCTGCCAGAGGCTTGTCTTTGATTTCTGAGCAATACAACTGTCTATGCCAAGGATGCTGACAAAGGAGGAGGGAGGGAAAACGAGGTAACTGTAGCTGCTCAGAGAGCTACTTGCAGCTCTGCGCTGTATGAGGCCCCCCCGTTAAATTCAGGTCTGCCAAGGGCAGCTCACTGTTAATGAAGGAACACTCAGAGTACAGCCTTTTGGGACTGTTTGGGATTGTTTGATGGTACGTGTGAAACTTAAGTGGGCTTGGTCCATCTTCCCATAGTGAACATAGTCGGAGGTTTGAGGCGGGCTTCTCCTTTGGTGGAGATTTCTCTCCCAGTTGGCTTTGTTAGTTTGGTATCTGTCCCAGCAGTGCTTTGGGACAGCGTGTCCTCAAACTGCTAGCCTGTCCCTTTTCTGTTTGTCCATTCATTCCTGAAGTCCATCTCTCTTAATCACGTGGGAGGCAGGAAGCACAGCCAGGGCTGTTTTTGCTGGCTGGTGTTCATCTCCCTGCTGTGTCTCATCAATGAATGAAGCAGAATGATGGATTACTGATGTGTTGCACTGATACCTTGCCAGCAGATCAATTGCTCTCATGCCGTGTTGCCATTTGGTAGAGTTAATTGCAAACTTTCACAAAGAGTGGGCTGGGGAATACAGCATCTAAAGTTACACAAGAGGTCAGGACAGGTTCTGATTTAGCAAAATTATTAGGACTAAATAGATACAGTTCTCCATTTAACAGTTTGAGAGCCAATCCTCCACCCCAGATCTTATTCTTACATTCATACTTAAATGCTTGGATGTCTGAAATGTTGTTTTTCAAATCCACATGACTGGGACTGTTTCTCTCTTGTTTCCAGTACGACGCAATTTGGAAAATTCATGCAGGTAAGCCCAACAATAATCACAGTCATGATTTTCCGATTATATCAGAACTAATTGGTCAGTTGCCAAGGGGAGTTGCTCTGGAACTGGTGCGACCCAGAGCAGAGTGGCCGAGCTTGGTGCACGGGGGGTTTTCCTGAGGTAGGAAAACCAGGGCAGGGGAGGGACCCTCCAGGAGCCAAGAGTTCTACGGCAAGATGCTGATGAGGCCTGGGCATTGCCAGAGCAACCACAACCATCCCCATGCCTACAAAAAGGAGTCTGGGAAGCATGAGTGACCAGGAGCAATGTGAACAGAACAGGCAGAAGATATCAGGAATATCAGGAAGAAATTCTTTACTGTGAGGGTGTGAGCCACTGGAACAGGTTTCCCAGAGAAACTGTGGATGCTCCATCCCTGGAGGTGTTCAAGGCACTAGATCACAATTATTTATGATGTTTATAGCTCCACATTTTCCTGTAAAATTCTAAGTTAGTAATTTGTTGTGTAAGACCTCATGTGCAAACAAAAATAACTTCTTCTGGCAAGAGTTATAACCTAAGCATGAATTGTCAGCAGGACTTCTATTCTAAGTGCTGAATGAGTTTCTTTTCTTATTTTGCAAAACGTGTTTTGTATAACTGTACAGTCAAACCTGGAGAGTCATAGTTATTTAATCGGTTTTGGTCATGTTGGTCTTCCAGAGAAAAAAATGTTTTCCTCTTACATAATTCAAACAATCAAAATAAGTATTTGACACAACAGATTTTATGTGATGGTAGATTTGTTAACTTCTATGGCAGCCTGACCTCCTCAAGATTACATCCTCAAAGATGACACAGAAAAGGGCTTACATTTTTAATGATTGTTTCTTTCTGTTCTTGTTTCAATCAGTCAGTCGATCATTGAGACACAACTTACATTCAATAGTATCTGAAAGACAAATGATCTGTAAAGAAATGCATCTCTACCAAAGAAAAGGGTGCAATTTCCCAGGTATCATGTTGTCTGCAGCAATCCAGGGTCATCTTTATGCTTACCTACACTGACAGCTGAGTTATTTATTTATGTGTTTATTTACAGATTTGCAGAATTTCTGACATGCATATTGTTTCCTCCTTTTTTTTCAGGCTACAGGCCTAGGTGTTCTGGGGAAGAAACTATATAATTTTCAATCATGCTGAAGAAACTGTAATTTTGTAAGTCCCATACGAAAAATATTATCCCCTACATATAGAAATTTGGGAGACGAGAGATTAGTTGCTTTTAGTGTTTGGCAAAGCATATATACCAAAGAGGCTTTCTAACTTGTTCTGAAGACATGAAACACTAGTGAACACCTTGCCCCCCTTGGACTTTATTCAATAACTTATTACGTCATTACTGAAGAGTTGATGTCTTTTTCAGCTTTCAGATAATTTTCTAACTCTCTTCGGTACTTTTTCTGATATTTCCAGGTCTTATCAAATACAAATACAACCAGCAGCACTGACGTGCTCTAGTATTTTTTTGCCTGTGCTATATGTAAGGTAAAATTGTGCATATCCTATTTTCAATTTAGCTCCTATTTAGGAGTTATTGCTTTCTCTCTTAGCTCCTATTTTCTCACTCTTTTTTCAAAGGGCAGTGGTAGGTAACTTGCCAATGTGTTTGGCCCTTAAGCTGGGGTTTTATTGCATTTCCACCACTCACATCTTTTTCATGAATAACTTTCCAAGATGCAATCACTCAATCTATCTATGTGGTCTACACCCATTTTTCTTAAGAGCTGTAAGGGATTTTACTTTCAGCTATCTATAATATATTTTCATGAATCAGCTTAATTAGCATTTGAGATTACACCAAGGGACTGTCTCAAATAAAGGGACAGTTGAAGAGGTTCTAATATAAATCAATATAATGAACACTAATTGCTTAAGGCAGATGGTATTCTCTCCAGAGTTCTAAAAGTACTCGGATATAAAATTGCTGAACTGCTAACTGTGATATTTAAATAAGCCATACACAAAATGATCTTGTACCAGAGGGTTGGAAGATGGCTAACACTTCACCAATTTTAAGATAATTTCAGGAGTGATCAAGGAACCACCAACCATTTTGATAAAAATGACAAAAATCACACTAAGGAATTAAATTAATTAACACATTTATAACTATAATATAATGACAATCATATTTTGTCATCATATTTTGTTTATATAGAAGATGACATCTCGTAAATCTATCAGAATTATTTGAAGAAATTACTGATGATATGGATTAGTTAGAAAAATGGTAAGATTTATTTGGATTTTCAAAACATTTTTGGCATAGTGTTATGGAATGAGATCTTCTTGTGGGCCTATGATATATTCAAGTCAGGAATTAAAGATAGAAGTAAACTGTGAGTTTTCAGAGTGGAAGGGGCTTCTCAGTATAAGCCATAAAAAGCTATGATGAATCCTGTGCTGTTAAACATAGTCAAGAATAATTTGGGAACAGAGAGATCATGATGTGTGGTGATCCAAAGAGTTGCAGAGTTTCATAATCAGTGACTGTGCTATAAAATGGCAAACAAAACTAAATACTAATAATTGGAATGTAATGTGTTGAGAGAAACAGTCTTGAGAAACTACGTGTAACAAAAATCTTTGTATTAATGTCATGGTTTAACCTCAGCCATCAGCTAGGACCACACAGCCACTCACAGTTCTCCCCTTTTTCCCTGTGAAGGGCAGGGGCAAGGGGGAGAAGAGGAAGGAAGAGGGAAGTTAAAAACCGAAACTCATGGGTTGAGATAAAGGCAGTTTAAGAGAACAATAATAGAAAAAGGGAAATAATAATAATAACTGGAATAATTAAAAATAATAAATAATAATAATGATAATTATTTTATTATTAATGGTAAAAGACTAAACAAAATAGAATAATACAACAGAAGTCACCTGGTTGTCCAGCCCATTCTGAGCAGCACTTGTGGTTTCCTGCCCCACCCTCCCACCCCAGCCAACCCTCCTATATATATATTGAGCAAGACATCTATGATATGGAATATCCATTGACCATTCCATTGTTCTCTCTATGCTCCTTCTCGGCTTCTATGGGAAGCCAAAAAAAGTGCTTGAATAGTATAAACATCACCCAGCAACAAGTAAACCAATATGCATTATGGACAAGCCTTTCATAGCAAATCTGAAACATAGCAACTACTAGAAAGAAAATTAAATCTATCACAACTGAAACCAGGGCAGTTAACCTGTATTACTTAGAAAAAATATTTTTGAGTCCACTGTAACAGTTCACTGACAACTTCAGCTCAGTGTTCAATAGCAACCAAAAGCAAACAAAAAATGTACACATGAACATAATATCCTATGTAGGATATTAATGTTCACAAAAGAAATAATGAACAGCACAGAAAAAGTCCAGTAGAAATCTATGATACACAATTTATCGAAAACTCTATACAGTGCCTGTTAACCTCCAAAAATGGGGAAGAGAAATAAAAAAGAATATGGAGAACAGCAGGAAAAGTAAATAAAGAATTACTGCCTAGCACTATTCAACCCAGGAACAAGACATTTAAGGGAAGATATATGGACATTTATGAAATCAGGTCCTTAAACCTGAATAAGCAGGTCCTTAAACTTGAATTGGGGAGGGCATTGTGTGCACTTCACAGTAGATTTACCACGTTCTTATTGGGTTTGGTAGGTGTCCACTCTGGATCATTGCATGCAGCTGAATATGAGGCTAGACAGATTTCTGTCTCATGCAAGACAGTTGGTTCTTCTATTATATTTTAAATTAAAGTTGTTTATATCATTCTGGTTATTGAATGCTCAGTTCAAATGCGTATCATTATCATAGTGCTTTTTGAGTGTTGCAGTTACACATAGAGATCCCTCCCCAAGCAGCGTCTCTCTGGCATTATAAGGCTTATATCCCTGTAATAATGCTGTGTGCCTCGAGGAGTTCAGTTGTCCCTGTTCTTCAGACAGCACTGGAAAGGCTGCTCCTCTCGTGCTTCGCTCTGCCAAGATCAACCAGTGCACCAGGAGAGCTCTCCTCCTCTTGTGGTGGGCTTTAGCTAGTCCCTGCCTAGGGTAGCAGCATAACTTAGCCTGTGGTCAGAGGGCCAGCCTAGGAGGGAAAAAAGCCAGGATAATGATCCCAGCTGTGGCATTAACACTGAAAAAAACACATTTCTTGGTCTACCCTTTCAATTAATTATTGCTAAATAATAATTGAAAGGAGTTGTGTATACAATTTAAGCTTACACAGTCACACAGTTTATTTAGAAAACTACTGTGTTGTATTTGTGGCTGTTCCATACATTTTGATAGAGTTGGATATAATCCCTGAGAAACTGGTGAGAAACAACTAGAGTGCCTAGGGAATTTAATTATCTTTATTTCCATTTTTAAATTTTACTGCAGCTGTTTTCCAGACAGAAAATTAGCCATTGTCATCTATGTGCATGGACACTTAATTTTATACCTTCCGTCTTTTCTGAGTCCAAGAGAGCCTCAAGAAACTGTCTGAGCTTTTACATTCACCTGCATGGCATTATAGTGCTTTTGAGACTAGGAATGGCTGAAACTGCAAAGTTTGATAGTACTTGTTGTTAACCACTTCAGTGGGGAAAAAAAAAGAAGAAGAAAAAAGATGTAGAGAGTTCTGGTGCATAATTAAGTTACTAAACCAGACCAGGGTGTGCAAGCCTGAGGCATCTGTGTATACTTTGGGTGTGTTAGGAGACAAAGGATTAATCTGCCCAAATTCTCTTTGTAATTCAGATTCTATGGGAGAGGGCTAGTATTTTTCAATTAGTACTGAAAGAAGAAGACAGATCCCTCCACTTACAAAGAGTTTCTCAGCATGGAATTTCCACATGTGTATTTGAAGTCATCCCAAATGGGAGTCAGACAAGTTGCTTCTAACATATAGAAGGCATTAAAAGCAAAGAAATGAAAAATCTCTTTGGCAAACTTGCAGCACTGGTTTTACATAGAAATCTATAAATATCTTCATAAAATAGCTCAGTATGCTTCATAGCTAAGACTGCAGTGGCAGAATCTAGGGTGAGGTAGGTTTAAAATGGATCTTCACACATGAAATATCTCTTAAACAGATCTCAAACTGCTCCTGAAAATATTCTCATCCTAGTCAGGTGTTAGTTATTCTCCAGTGTACCTCTGTTTGTCAAGCCTGAGGATTGAAACTGGGATACCAAACAGATGAGTAGTCCCCATCATTTTTTATTTGGGATGGTTCTGGCAGCAGTTTTCACATATTTTCTGCTAAATCTTCCATCTACACCCTGAATTTCATGGGTCTGATTCCACATGCAAATCACATACTGTGTAATTGTGTTCCTATTAGGCCCCCATGGAGCAGGAATTAATAAGGAGGAGTGACCAAATAAAAAAAACAGAATTACATGCAAGGTCACAACCTTCATGTGAAATAGAGGCACACCTGTATCTCAGGGTGCCAAACTCATGTGTCAAGTTCAAATTCTGTGTTTTGGCTTAAATGCCTAGGACTTGTTCCTTCAAGGAGTCCCTGTCTTCTCTTTTCTATCTGAACTCTGGGAACACATCCAGGATTTTGGGTTATGACATGGGGATAGAGAAACAAGCTGGACTCCAGAAAATTAGACATGTGGAGCAACCTTCTTTAACTGAAGGAATGGGGATGGAAGGATGCTTGGTTAGAAATTTAATTGCCAGGCCTATATCTAGTATTCCAAGACACATAATCACCTCTCCATGCTCAGAAGGATTTTCCCATAGAACATAAATGTATGCAGGGCTAGAGGCAGGTGTATGCAGGTTGAACCCGTAGGATCTTGTTTTCTGACTTTATTCCTTTGAGGGCTATAGGATTTGCACTGTTATAGCTTCCAGATAGCATTCCAGCCTTTGGAAACTTATTTTTCGGTTCCAGGATAGTTGGGAGATGGGGGAGTTAAGCTCCTCATCCCATACATTTTTTCCTTTAAAACTCTCATGAAACTCTGACCTGTGGTGAGGAACAGAAAAACAAGTGACATCTTCAGTAGGAGGGAAAATGCACAAACATTTGCAGCAGGATACTGCGTACAGGTCATAGAACAAGACTAAGACTTTGACTTAATTCTCTGAATTGAACATTTGCTCCCTTTTAAACCATAGAAGGCCTCTTTTTTTGGAACAGTTGTCGGGTAGACTTTCAACTAGGAAGCTCATGAATTCATCAAAGATGCAGATGTGTTGAAAGAGAGCTTGAATAAAGAGTCATGTGTCTTAATATATTAAGAAATACCTTGTGATAATACATGTGCAGCACAGTATCTGGCAAAAAAGAAGGGTCATTAAAATGTGTTCATGAGAATTACTCTGTAGTTTCACCCTCTGCTGATTTACAGCCTTCAGAATGCAAGTTAATGCAATTCCCACCTTGAATACTTTTCAAGAGCAGAGAACATGGACAGCAAACATTGACTATTTTTTTCCCTAATTATGATACCATTTAATGCATTCCTTGGAGATATTCCCATCAGCTAATTTAAGTGCTCATGCACACACAATCCTGCTTGGGTAAGAAAGTAATGAAACCAGAATAATTCCCTAAATGCCATTTTGAACTCTGCATAACTCAGTAACTTTACCATCAGTTTTTCCAAAAACATTTTTCCAAGACATTTTCCTCATTGAGGATTTTTTTTTTGGCAGAATATTTCTCCTTCTCAAAGGTCCTTGACCAGCAATGAAAATGCATTCTTGTATGGAAAGTGTTTTTTTCCTTCAGCTTTCTCAGATTTAAAGCATGTTTAGAGATAATGTCTTTGCTGAAATCCTGAATCAGAATGACAGCACTGGGCAAAAACTAGCCCAGGGCAATTATAACCAAACAATTTCAGGAAGCAATGAGTAATTGGAAATAATATTTTTAATGGAAAAGCTGGCACAACCTTTGACTCGGTCTGCATTTAAATCTGATCTCCTAACTGACACAGCAGAAACCCTCATACAGGCATAGATAGCACCATTAAAGAAAATTTCCTTTTGCCATCAAAGCTTTTCATTCAAGAAATTAAAATAATTCGTGCCAAGATGTAGAGTGTCTTGCCCATAGACTTGCGTAGATCAGGAGAGACCACCAGCATAATTGCATGGTGGGGCAAATTTGCATTAAAAAAAGTTAGAAGAGAGGCTGATACAAGAAGCATATGTTTATAAACACCTCATACCTAAAGCTGCTTCATGTTTACTTTGTCTTCCTATATCTAAAGTTTAGTCAATGAACTGAAGGAGGACTCTACAAAAGTGCATAGTTCCTAAATCTACTTGTTTGAATGATATTTTCCTTAAAGCCTATCTATTTGCATTACTAGAAGGCATTGAGATTGGGCATTGCTTTTTATTTCAATGGGAAGCAGCATTTGCTCCTCTCTGACATAATCCATAGAGTGATACAGTAGACATGGCTGAATGGTTGAAGAAGGGTGCATCTGATCTCCTCTGTCCTTTTTCCCTTTGTTCATGTCATGCAAAGTCCTGGTTAAGTCACAAAAAAACACCTAGTAGGATCTTCCTGTGACTGTTTTAGACTGAGCTATTAGGTGTAGATTCTTTTTGTCGTGACATAATTTATGATGACTGCTATCAAAATAACAGCTCTTCAGATCAGGCTGGATGGGTCCTATTTTAACCTTCTCAAAACAAGAAAATTTAGGAAAAACAACACATCTGCACAGAAGGTACAAACTGCATTTTAGTCCTTTCATCACCTAAGAAATAGGTATCTGTATTAAGGTTCTTGGACTGTACATTCTGTTTGAAAATTGCTCCAAATTTTGTAGCAAGAAAGTAGCTTCTGCTTCCCAGCAGGAATAAGGAATAAAAATCTTATTTATCAGGGAGATAAAAGTAGTGTCTCTGAAGCTGTTACAGAATTTGGAGCATAGATAGGATTGATAAGGAAATAAACTGTTATGTGTGTGATGTTTGACAGCTTTTGGGTTTTCTTTCAAAGTTCTGTGTAACACTACAGCCTAAAGGATGCAAGATTGAGTCCTATTGTGGTAAACATCCTACACAGTACAAGAACTTTCTGTCTCAGGAGCTTAACTGTGTGAAAAGTTTACAGTAATGTCACTAACAGCTTTGTGAAAAAGAGATTAAAGAGCAAATTCTGCTGAACTAAGCTATAATTCATTTTATATTTCCATTCCAAGTTAAATGTTATGGTAGGTATAGACTGGAGGTTTTCCACTACTAAATGAGAAGATTTTGTGCAGCTGACTTGTTTTCTGTAATAAGTTCTCACCACTACCAAAATTTTCAACTGCCTTTGTTGGCCAGTAAGCATGAAGGAATTGTCAAGCCCAACAGTGCTAGCAAAACTAGAGACTGTGGACTCCTCTGCTTGATTTCAGTTTCAGGAATTTTCATGTATTTTCTAACACATGATGTTTCACCTCACCAAAAGTAATTTCTAGATATGTTCATAGTCTTAATCCTCATTTGAAAACTCACCTATTGAAGATCCCAGCACTTGCACCAGCAGAGATGGGCACACATTTTGGGGTTATGTACCAGGAAGTTCATAAGTCTATCTAGTTGTTGAGGTACAAAGTCAGGTACAGGCTTGGCCCTCTCTATGGTCAGCCCTCCTCAACTCTAAATGCGAGAAGTGGGACCAGAAAGTTGGCAGAACTTTCATGCTTTGTAAGAATAGATGACAATCAATACAGGTTTGTGCAGGTCTTCTTAGACTGCAATTAGAGCGCCAGCTAGATGGTTACCACCAGCATTTCCATTTTCTCTTAGCAAGCAGTAACAAAACATAATAGGTATTTGGTTAGTGACAGATATAATGACATTTTTGAAATGTACTTAAAATCTGGTAAAAGATTTCTTCATGCTTCATAAAAGACATTTATGAATGCCATAAACTAAAAGCTTGTCACAGGCTATATTCTCCACATTCTTCACTCAGTCCCTGAGTGCAGTGAACACACTGGCACACAGAGACTGGGGTAGAGCTAAGCTATTGGACTTGGCTGGAATCAGGTGTCCAGCCTGTGGCCAGATACCAGAGCAATCATGTTGTCTAAATAACCAAAGAGAGAGTTCTTTAGCCTCAAAGCTGCAGGGCATAGTATGGATCAACACCAGAGGCCTAAAATCTCTTATGCTTCAAAATAAGGTCACTGTATTCAAACTATCTTTTGAGAATGGTCCTTGGTCCTCCTTGGGGGCCTTTGGGAAACTGCTGTTTGGCATGAGCCAAAGTCATACAAGGAGCTGTGCTTCTGAAATAATGATATAGGTATGCCTATGTGAGTACTTCCACTGTGGTTCTGTTTCACTACCAGTGACTAGGTCAGAATGAGAAAGACTGTAGAAAACAGCAACCTGGGATTCATTTGCTGAAAAACAAACATGTATGACAGACAAATATACATCTGTGTTACTCTTTGGAAGACTACAGTGAATTAAAAGACACCAGCATTTCTAATGCATGACTCAGCTCTTTTTAAAGTACTTCTCTAAAATAGGTCAGATGAATTGTGCCCTTAAAATGCCAAAAGACATCTCTTTCCATTGACTGTAAAGGAAGTCTGCTAGCTTGGAGATAGGTATCTACGCTGTTGACACCAAAAGTTAGGGAAGATGACTACACCACACATGTCTGCAGATTCAGCACTAAAACAGCACGCTTAGGACAAGCTCAGAGGTATAAAATGTTCAAGGGACCAAGCTACACAAACATGTAACAACACCAGGGTTTGATTTTTTTAATATACATAGTTATGCCAGTAAAGTCCATAGGGCGACTACAGTTTACCTTGTATAAAGATGCCTTTTTTTCAATATACGATTATTTTTTCCCTTTTGGTCTAGAATAAAAGACCTCTTTATATATATATTATATATATAAATAGGCTCTTTATATTGAGGTAATTGCATACATCCTGAGCTGCTTATATTGCTTCAGCTATACTTGCCTAGCTGAAGGATTACAATTCTTTAAAACAGCGAAGGGAACAATGGCTTCCTCGCATGCTTTGCACAACATTTCAGTACATTAACTGCATTTAAACACATTGTCAAAAACCATTTACAAATTAATAAAATTCAGAAGCACTTAAAAACATCACACAGGTATGAAATAAAAAAGATGGTAGCACAACATTCTGTTTATAAGGGACTCTGTCATAATAATGAGTGGGTGGGATTCAGCTTATCTTCAGAATTCTACAGTGTGGTTGTTTTTGAGATCTCTGAGCTCTTTTAACAAATGAAAAATAAATACATGCAGAGAATGATTAATCTCTAGAGAGATGTCTAAAATAAGCAAGACTTATTCCATTTTACAAGTGCCTCCCACTGTACAGAGAGTCCAGATGACTAACTCTGATGTAGGTGGCTACAGTGTAGACATTTATAGTTGGGGAAATTAATCCTGTCCCACATTTTTCAAAGAGGTAGCCAAAAATGGGTGACCAAATAAGGGATTGGATGCTGCCAGATCAGTTCCTCACATAATCGTGGAGTTCTTCCAAAGTAACATAAACATTTTTCCTCTTGGCTTAGCAAACAAGAAACCAGGTTTTGAAAAATGGTCAGGCCAGGTATGTCATATATTGTTCCCCAGGGCTAAACAAAAGACAAGATTCAATGTATTTTAAATTAAATAGTTCATTAATGTTATATATGTTTATTATGTAAAGGTGTGTACATTTATGTGTCAGAGGGAATGGTTAAATAAAGAACTGGCTTTCCCACAGTGATGTGCAAGAGAACTGTGGAATGGCTTTTCTGCTCATCTCTGTGGGCATTAAAGAAAAGAAAACCATCACTGGAACCTTAGGGAAAGGTTATTTCTAGTGAAGCCAGAACTGCTCTCTGCTGCTAAAACTTCAGCTGTAGGCAGAGGACATGTGCTGAGCATGGATCTGGTGGCTCTCCTCCTCTGGTGTAGCTCAGAGAAGGTCCCAAACTATTGCAGCAGATAGTAAAGGACCCCTATATATCCCTTAACCCAACAGTGAATAAAAGGAAGCCTATTTAACAAAATGGCACACATGAAGATTTTTTTAAAAGATCTGTAAGTAGTCATGCTTTCTTTATCAGCAGCATGAAGGAAGAGAATTTACACTGCACCTCAACACTTAATGTTATCGTTCATTTCTGTATCCATTGGCACTCTTCTTAAATAATCACAGTTTCCATCTAACTCCTACAGTACTTAATTTAGGAACAAAAATTCCCAAACATACACAGAAGAATGAAGCTGGTTAATATCTACATCATATAACATGCTGAACTGATGACAAGTCTCTGTGTAGAGATTTACTATTTGGTATAATTCAAGGTGTTTGAAGCAGTACAGTGCTAATATGGAGAGGTTTCTGCTAGAAGGAAGGTGGTACTTCAAGGTACCGCTGCCTCTCCCCTGTTTCATGATCCAGACAGCACATCAGGCAGTGCTGCAGCCCTAGAAATCCCCCATCAACAATAGAAATCCCCCATCATAAATCTTCCAGTTCAGGAAAATGTCACGACTGTCTGGAACAAATTATTAAGCAGCATTTGTTTCACTAACATGAATATCCACTATATTCACTTCCTTCCTTCTTTCTTTCTTTTTTCTTTCTTCTTTCTTTCTTTCTCTCTTTCTTTCTTTCTTTCTTTCTTTCTTTCTTT
>BJBW01001798.1:0-32707 GCA_004320125.1 Scolopax mira | reverse complement strand
TCTTTCTTTCTCTCTTTCTCTCTTTCTCTCTTTCTTTCTTTCTTTCTTCTTTCTTTCTTTCTCTCTCTCTTTTCCTTCCTTCCTTCCTTCCTTCCTTCCTTCCTTCCTTCCTTCCTTCCTTCCTTCCTTCCTTCCTTCCTTCCTTCCTTCCTTTCCTTCTCTCTTTTTCTTTCCTCCCTTCCTTCCTTAGCATTTTGAATCATCACCATTTTAAAGGGGAAGAAATAGATATTTATTAAGTCCTGTGCAGACAGCTCATTACCAGAGTGATCTTAAAGCTGTTGCAGTGAGAAACTTCTCTTTTTATCTATGTACTGCACTACATACAGAGATCAGGTAACAATGCAGAAATGTTACATTCTGTGTGGCATATATTACTAAAAATTAATGTTAATTTATATAGCTATTTTACATCTCTTAATCCTGCAGAAATTTCGTTCACATTGAATGCCAAATCTTATGGATATGTGTTAAGCCTTGGAAGAATGATCTCCACCTTTTACATGCATCCGCTACCTTGTATGGGAGCTGAGATTCAATATTTTCTGAGGAAGCTGAATTAGCTGGGTGGCGAGCTTTGGACAAGTAACTGAAGATTTTGGTAACTCAGTTTGCTAACCTGCAGAGCAAAAACTGTGATAGGTAGTTTGTAAAGAGATGGCTTCTACAGCTGTATCATCCTCTGAAAGGTCTGGCTTTCATTGTTAAGGCAACAAGGGTGAACTTTGCGTCCTAGTTGTCTGGTGCGCTGGGGCTACAGATGTGGATAGTCCTGTCAGTTCCAGGAAGGGGAAGGGCTGCAGGGGCTATCAGGAACATAGAAGCAGATTTGTCACTGGGTCACTCACACCAGCAGAAACATGAAATTCAAAGCAAATTCTGTAGGGTGGCTTCACTGACACTATTCAACTCTAAACTGCCTACTGGCCTTGTAGTGCTGGTAGGATCTGATGGGAGCATTTTTTGTAGAAAGACGTGAGACTCTCTTATAAGAACCTCAGGCAGTAGTGAATCTGCCAGGGCATGTATCCTCAGACCCAGGTCACCCCAGCTTGCTCAGGAAGTGATTTGTGAGGACACAATGAAGACTGAAGAAACTGAATGAGCTATAAAGGAATAAACTGCTGTCTGATTGCAATTCTGAGATACTTTAATGCCTTAAAAAGCTATCTGCTGCCTGCTACATTTTATAGAGTGTAGATTGCCATTGCTCAAGCACAGACAGGCATGTTGCTTGGATCTGAATCATGGCTTTGTCTCTTTCTTCTCCACAGTCTCCTTCCTTGCTCTAAAATTGGGATGCTGGTTTTTGTGCTTAGCACTTTGGACAGTTGGGTAATGCACCAGCTATGCTCACATTAGATGCAGACAGAGTCAAGGGTTGTGAAGACTGTCCTTTTTGCTGAGTCAGTAATGAAAACAATGTATGGTACTAGTGGCAACATAATAAAAACTTAATGAGCAACAGGAGAGAATCACAGATAGTTGTTTTGGCCATAAAATGGCTCAATTTATCATTCCCACTAGGTCCGCTTTCTCAAAACTTCATGGATAATTGAGGCCCTTGCATCACTCTAGATCTTACCTGCCAAAAGAGCTTCCCTAAAATATATTAATAAAGTGATGGATGGATAAAGCAGTTTCAACCTTAGTTTCACAAGTCAGTATCATGGGAAGGAAATGTTACCTAGTTTTCTGGTCTAGTTAGATGGTAGAATTGGTTTTACTTTTATCCTTATTTTTACCCTTCTGCCTCTTTTTTTTTTTTTTTTAGTGGATTCATTACTTTTGGAAAACTCCAAAAACTATTTAGGAATTCAAATCAAAAGGGTCCAGTTCAGTAGAGAAGAATTAAATTTTTTATTCTGGTATTGGCAAACATAAATTCCTGATTCAAGCATTAGAATGTCACAGGGAAAACATCAATAGACCAGATTGCTCCAAAATACCATTCATATACTGGAAGGAGTTTGAATGTAGGGTTTATTTTGTGGAACTATGGACCAAACCTCTTGAGGAACACTGACCTTACAAATTGCTTACAATAATTTGTGAGAGTGAGGTCTGTGTTGTTTTTATCTGTGCTTTAAGGCGAGATAAGTAACCATACAATGCTATTACAATTGCAATTATAATAATTTACCATTATTCCTTTGGAAATGCTTATTTTTAATATCTAAACTGTTCCTTATGTTCTGTTTTATCTTTGTAACACATGTATCTTTGTAACTGGCCACTTGTATTTTGAAGATTTCTTACATTTGGGACGAAATTCCTGTTAATCTTTGTCCCTATGAGTACTTCCAGGATATCAGTTTCTTGCACTGACAAACATGTGTTTTCCAAATGTTCTTTGTCAGTTTATGTCGGTGAGATTTCTTAGAGATCCAGGTTTCCTTGACTTTCCACTGTGTGTATTTGCATATAATATTACTTGCCCCTGGCATGAAACTTAAAGAAAGGATTCATACTGAACTTTTGTGGCAGGTCTTTAACTCTCTGTGTCTGCTCATGATGAGATGCTTAAATGTGAAAGAGCAAAAGGATCAGGCCTCAGGAAAAGGCTATTAAGACTTGTTTTCATTCTATGCCAACT
The DNA here is from genome assembly GCA_004320125.1 of Scolopax mira. Lineage (NCBI taxonomy): Eukaryota > Metazoa > Chordata > Aves > Charadriiformes > Scolopacidae > Scolopax > Scolopax mira. The sequence continues at coordinate 30,111 of BJBW01001798.1, read as the reverse complement.
AATTCAGTTCAGGGAACAGAATAACAACTTTCTTTTCTTTCCCATTCTCCTCCCTCTCCCTCCTCCCTTTTTCTGGGCAATTATACTATTCCTTGAAAAAGCAAAGGAAGTTGTGCAGATCCAGGTTAGGTATAATCAGAAATAACAAGGATCTTGGAAATTCTGAAAGTTCTTGTCCCAGCAGTACATTGCACCACACGTGGTTTTTAACTACAGTTCTTGAAATAAATGCACACAGTGGTGAACTGAATCAAAACTTTTAATCACGTATTTCCTTGCTGTTCATGCTGTCCCTACACATAAGTCCTTTTTTTTAAATCTTCTTAGAAGACATAACACTGAATAATACCTCTCCCTTATTTTGTAAGAAGATACAGCTTCTGACATCTCCTCTGTGAGGACAGGCTGAGAGAGTTAGGGTTGTTCAGCCTGGAGAAGATTCCAGAAAGACTGTATAGCAGGCTTTCAGTATTAAAGGAGGTCTATGGGAGGGATGGGGAGGGACTCTTTATGAGGGAGTGGAGTGATAGAAGGGGTAACACTTTTAAGCTGAAAGAGGGGAGATTTAGGTTAGATACTAGGGAGAAATTCTTTACAGTGAGGGTGGTGAGGCACTGGAACAGGTTGCCCAGGAAAGCTGTGGATGCCCCATCCCTGGAAGTGTTGAAGACCAGGCTGGATGGGGCTTTGAGCAACCTGCTCTAGTGGGAGGTGTCCCTGCCCATGGCAGGGGTGTTGGAAATAGATGCTCCCTTCCAACATAAACCATTCTATGTTTCTATGATTCTATACAAAAACTCTTCAATCCTATCAGCACTTCAGAAAGCATTATCTCAGCTGTAGGCTGGTTTTCAGTTAATGCCTTCAGTTTAGCATAACTGAGTAATATTAGTGTAGGTCATTCCTCCTGTGTTGGGTAACAGAGTTTGACTCCTCTGACAACAACCACTCAAGTTAATAAATGGGACCTGCTGCTTTAAGGTGATGGAGGTTTTTTAGATATCTAGTATAATGTGAAAGATAAACAAAGCCTTGATGGAGCAGGAACACTAAAAGAAGAAAAGATACAGAGCAGAGAAGGCGGCTTTGGAAAGTGATGAAAAAAGATTAAATTCAGCAAGAATAAGGTTACAATACTATGAGGTAAAGTTATTTTCCCCACTCTTTTTTCTAACTGGCAGCCAGTTACAAGTGGTGTTCCTCAGAAGGTAATGTTGGTACCAATACAATTTAACATGTTCATCAGCAAAAGGTAATGGATCTGGATAATGGGACAGAGCAAACCCACTGTAACTTTGTAAATGGTACCAAAGCTGGGGGAGCTATTGGTATATAAGAGAGCAGGAGCATACACAGGCTGAAGAAATGGAATGAAAGGAACTTCAGAAAGTTCAACAGAAACAAATGCAAAATCCTGCATCTGGGTGAAATAACTGTATGTGTCTGTAGTAATCAGGGACTGAACGTGTGAGTAGCAGCTCTGTCAAAGAGAGCTGGGGGTCCTGGTACCCAAGCTGAATTGTGTTGGCAAGGAAGGCTAACCATGTACTTAGCTGCATAAGCAAGAATGTAGCCAGCAGGATGGTGGAAAATATTATTTTCCTGCATGCGTGAGCCTGCTTTTGAAATGTGGAGCACCTGGTACGTCACAGACAGACAGACAGACTGAAGAGGTTCAGTCAGAGTACCAGCAGGAGGGTTAGGAGGCTGTTCACATATGACACAGGAGGAGGCTGGAGGAACTGTGGCTGTTTAGCCCGAAGAAGAGAAAGGGTATCCAGCAGTAGCTTTCCACAACCTAAAAGGAGGGTAGAAAGAAAGTGGAGCCAGGCTCTTCTCAGAGCTGCAGAGCAGAAGAGCAAGAGGCAATAGTCACAATTTACCTGAAGAAAAATTCCTGCTGGATATAAAAAGAATTCTTCACGATGAGGAAAATAAGATACTAGAGCATCATCTGACCCTGTGATTAGTCCTCCTTGGAGCAGGCGTTTGGACTAGCTGATCTTCAGATATCACTGCCAACATAAATTTGTCACTCAAAATACGATTTCTGTGGCTGCACAAAAAGTACTACCCTCTTCCTCATGCCATGAAGGAGTAGATTCAGCATTAGATTATTCTCCTGGAGCAGAAGTTAGCAGTGTTCCTTACAGAGCTCTGTCCCGGGGCATTCACTTCACCTCTCTGCTTGGCTGCCTCCTCCGCTCCCCTCAGCCTTGTCCTCGCTGAGGTTCCCCTTGCTGGTTGACCTCACTTCGCTCACCCATTTCATTCTACTTTTGCCCTGTTACCTCTCTTGTCTTTTGCCCCTTACACATCTTTCTGGTTAGCTCAACCATGGTTAGCTGAGCCATTTCACATGCAAATACAGGAAACCAATCCCCGGCAGTAGCATACCAGTATCAAACAGGGATGGTTCATGTTGCCTGCTGATCCAGGCCTTTCTACTCGCAGAGTCTTTACTTCATGTCTTCAGCCTGCTGCTTTGATGGAGGCTGATATGCCTGGGCCTGTGCTACCTCAAGAAATACACTCAATCATGTGTGAGTAGAGTGCAGAAACAGAGAGCTCTCTGTAGAAAGGCTCCTGTGTGTGGCACTTTGTTAAATAGCCAGGAGTTATCTGTGCTCTGTCTCTGATTTATGGCTGAACTTTAATGCATGCTTTCTTCTCTTGCCTTTTTTTTTTTTTTACATTTTTCCCCCTCATTTCAATAGGTTATTAAATATGTTCCTGTGTATTACATTTCCTTCAATAACAAAGGATACTTTATATGCACAGATTCATTTTCAATAAGTTAATAATTAAAGAAGCTCCTCTAATAAGTCTTAAATAACTAAAGGCCAAATTCCTTTTTGTCTTTGGTCTTTATATTTCCATATTAAAATGCATGATTGAGATGTTCTATTATACTGACCTTTAAATGCTGGGTTTTTTTTTTTTAAATAATCTTTCCAGGCTTTTTACAACCAAAGATAAGAAGTTTATGTTGTGAGAGGGAACTGAAATACAGAAGAGCTCGCAACCAGCATGCAGCAGTCAGAGCTACCTCTGCACCCACATGCCTTAACTAATTGCTGCGTGACTTAGAAATTATTCCTTCTAAGGCATGTTCAGACAAAAAATGGAAATGTTTAGCCTGTGCCAGCTTTGTAAAATACTTGCTCTACAAAGGGACTTTACTGTGCTATGTTGTATAGTCCTTGTAAGGACTGAACTCTGAAGAATTCTTATACTGTGTTGCAAGAATTCTTCTTTGTAGTAAATACTGTTGCTGTTAATGTACAAGAACCATCTCCAGCACTGGGGCTTGTGTGGAAAAGACATTCATGTCAGATAAAATGTTGTCCAGTGTATATGGGAGGGAGTGCCTTCAAAACTTGGCCATGTTTCTAAAAGTAATGGTAGAGTAGAAGCCTTAGTTCTGGAATTCTCTAACACTAGATTTTAATTATGCCAGTCCATGCATAGGGTCTTAATGGCTTCATTAATGACAAGGGTATTTTACGAACATGCACAGGCCTGGTGGGTATGACTTGGGACTGTTGGGAGACCATCGCCACTCCTAGCTAATCTGTATTCATTGAGGTATCTAACATGCACGGGGCCATTTACAAACATGTGGTGCAGCCCTAGAGATTGCACAGAAAGCAAGAACATCTTTAGAACCATGGCACAGAGGATCACGCAAGCCTCTTAGATTTCTAAAACTTGTGTCTATTACAATGGAGAAAAAGTTGACATATTTGCTGGTAAAGAAGACTGCATAGTATTCCACAGCAGACTGTATCTTAAAAGTAATAAGATATTCTTTTTTTAATTTGGTTTGGAGGCAATTAATGTATTTAACCCATTTTCTTTGTGACTGGTCATGGGTACGAGTGTTTTTGCATTTTACTCTATACAAAGTCCAAAACTACTTTCAGAGTTGTTGAATATTCCAGATTCAGGTTGCTGTGACTGATTGTGCAGCTTTATCTCTAGTGTGTACTGTTCTTGAATATGGCAAACAGCAGTTCAAAATTTGCTTTTTATGAAGATATTACCCCTTAAGTTTACCGTTCTAGTAAATATTCATGACAAGTAACTACTTTAGTTCCATCCATGACTACTGTCAAGTAAGCATAAGAGGGATGCCAAAATAGTGCCAGTGATTTAATTTAATAGTTCAGATGAGTATTTGCGGGGATTTTTGTTTGGGTTTTTTTTTTTTTTTTCTTGTTAGGTACTTGTGTCCTCATCAAGGTATATAAATAAGTGGGGCCACTGTGTATCTGCTTTAGAACTATTGCCCTTAGAGTAATGGAAAAATAAGGAAAAATGTTTTCAAATGTTGTGAGGCTAATCCTAACAGCAGTGTGAAAACAGTAGATCAGCTCTGTTTGAAAAACATACACAAGCATTTCCAGAGGTATAGTAGGTGTAGGAAAGAACATAGTGCTGTCTTAAACCCTAGCCTTTGAATATTTTTGGGAGAAAAGCTTCACATATTATCAGCTTCTCTTGTATTTTAATTCATTGCTTTGCCTTTACTGGAAAACCAAATTTACTGATGATTCTCCAACACTGAAATTATCCCACTGAGTTGGCCTAATTCTACAGTGATATTCTACAGCTTAAGCTGTTAGTTCAGTTCATAAAGAAAGGGGATAATTTGCGCTGCCATGTGATAAGACAGAAATTAGTCTTTTATGTCTTAACTTTTTGTGTGCAGCCCGCAGCTGCCAACAATATGCATTTCAAAACCCAGAACTAATAATGCAGGCTAAATCTGATTCAAAAGCCATTGTGTTTGTATTTTAATTAACAGTTCAGAGGAATAAATTATTGTCTCTTCCTAGAAGCTGAACAGTTCCTCTCCTCAGAATGTAGCCTGTAGTATTAAGCAGCAGAAGACTTAATTGAGAAAGGAAGTAGCATTTGCTCTAGCCAAATAGTTTGTCTGTTACATCATAGCAATTACAGTCTGCACCCCACCATGTTACATGTCATTCAAAAATGCCAGACCACATCTCAGCCTTTGATATCTGGAAATACGTACATATATATTTACAGGAAGATTGGTGTTTTTTGTTTGGTGGTTTTTTGGTTTTTTTTTTTTTAGAAAGTAGAGAAAAAGTTAAAACACATAAAATAATAAAAAGGAGATTAGAATCTTTCTGATTGCACTGAAAGAAAGGATGAGCCAGAACATGATGCACAGGCTTTTATAAGTAAATGAGATGAAAAGTAAATAAAGTCCCTTCAGGAAAAAATTAATAGTTTCATCCCCCAAAAAATAAGTCACTGCAAATGAAATAACCTTTATATTGACTTTTTAAGGGAGAATCTTGCTATTATGGAAAGTTTTCAAGAGAAGCCAGCAGAAAAAGTTCTATTTCTTGTGATAATGACAATCAAGTTCTCAGTGGAGGTACATGCACTTTCCTATTGTTATTCCTTGAAGCTGTCCAGCTGAGGCAGAGAATGGTGTCACCTTCTCCTGCTCCACCAATATAACGGATATCTGTCCTGGAAGAGCAAACACAAGAGCAAAGATACTTCTCTGGGTGTAACATGTCTCTGTCACCCCTAAATGGAGAACTTTTATATTCTGTCCCATCCGCAAGAGTTACGGTTGAAGAAAAGGAGGGGAAGCCACATAATATGATAAAGTCAATATGTGAAATACAATTGGAGATGTGTCAGTCTCAATGCCTAGAATAACAGGCACTGATTGTTTCTCACTGTAAGATAGTTCTGTCCCTCTTTCTACCTCTGCCTTTCAAGTCTGCATGCTTCAGTCCTGTATCTCTAGCAAGGGTGTAATTCAGCTGAACTGATTTTACTACTTGGAAATGTAAAAGTCTCCCCAATAAGTTACATTATAATCAACAAATTCCACTTTTTGTGCTACCAATTATTAGGCAGAATTTGGGCATAAGTCTCTTCTAGGCTTCTAACTGTCCCTTACCTTTCTGCATCTAGAACATCCATTTTAGGTTTACTTTAACCTCCTAAACAGGTTGAAAACAATGTGAGTTCTTTATGAAATGTTGTGTATAATGTTCCAAAAGGAAAGCAGATTTTACTTTAAAATGCTTCATCCACTAGAATATTTATTTTGCTAATTCTGGAAAGTAAACAAAAACAAGACTCAAACAAATCCATTTACCAAAGAATGGTAATGGAAAAGAGTACAAGTAGAATTACATCACTGCTGAAAGTGGAAGTGGAAACTCAATTGAAAAAATATAATCTAGTTGAATCACAGAAGGCAAAAAGTTGGGTAATGGGATTGCTCAAACAAAATGGGATTCTTGGCATAATGCCTTGTGATACCATAATTAAGACTTAATTTGAAACATAAGAAAATAGGCAACAATAGCTTGTGATAATATTCTGTAGGGCCATTAAGCTTGCCTTTTAAGTCTTCAGTCCAAATTTAGAACTCTAATTTGCTGGAAGTAATGATCCCCAGAAAGCAGTGATGGATGGGAGTATTATGGTTTGGGCCAACTCACTGACCAAAGACACAACTGTCTTTGTCTGCATCTGCTGTGTTTCCCTCCTAGGTCCATTGGGAAATAATATAGTAAGAAAGGCAGAGAAGAAGAATGTGTCAGTTGGGAGCAGCCATTTCAAAATGACTGTCTTATTACCTCATTCATATAATATGCCCCATATTCTATGAACATTTTAGGATAATGGTATAAGCTTTACAAGTTGTCCCTTTCTCTGGAGAATAACTGCATGAGATCTTTACCTCCAGAGTTAGGGAAAATGCAGTACGGCCGTTCACCTTTTTAATCCATCTGCCATTTATTTCAGCTATGTACCAAAGAAAATTGACACAGGTACCCTTTGGCATTTAGGATCATTGAGAAAATAAAGGTCTGGATTCCTACACCTGTGATTGGTAAGCCCAGCCATTTCAAAATGCTATAGAAAAACTTTAAAAGTGGGAAAACCTGAGAAGTGTGATACAAAGACTTCAGCCATAAGAGGTTGAACACAATGCCTCAAAATACATTGATTTTAAAAGCTCAGTGGAATAGCATATACAGCTCTAAGAAATACCGATTACCAGATTTTACACGATATGATATGTCTGTACATTGGAATTTGGAATTACTTGTATGTTTCAGACCACTTTCACACAGAGGAACTGAATGCTGGGCTGATGTGACTTTCTTGAGTGCAAAGGATTTTCTCCTCAAACACATATCCTACCAGCTGGTAATCATTTCATTTTAAAGTAAACATAAAAATAACATGTTTCTTTGTTTTAATTTGTGAACTGAAAAAGTGCATGTCGTTTCATGAAACACTGGAACTTAGGATAAAGGTGTCAGTGAAAATGGATGGAACTTTTGCAGAATTTGGGGGTATTGCAAGAAGGTATGGAGGAGAATGTTAAAAATTTAGTGACTGAATAATAAGATAAGATGCACTATAAGACCAACGGGAAAAGAAGGTCTTTCAAAATACAGTTCTTGAAGAGACTGAAAGGAATTTGACAGACTGTATGGTGCTGAGCCAGACTTGTTTTTAACAGGAACACACAACAGTGTAGCAGCAGTCACGGAAAAGAGCCGAATTAAAAGAAAATACAGTTTGTTCTTCTGTTGCTCTTCTTGGAACAGTTCCACTTTATATAAAATATTGAATATTCATTGAAACAGGGAAAAGTAGTGAGAGGAGGAGCTGTACCACCCAGCAGTTAAGAATACTCATCTCAGGAGAATGAGGTTCAAATCTCAGCTCCAAAACCCATTCAATTATTTATATAATCAGAATGCCACAGGATAACTTCAGTCACAACTTGTCAGATCAACTTAGAAGTTAGAACAGTCACTGGGGAGACAGAGGACCATAGAGTCCTGCCACTAAATAATGCATACCAAGGGCTTAAAACTGGGTCTTTTGCATCCCAAATCAGACTCCTATTCATTAGGCTTCTTTGATTTACTTTGTTACTTCCTATTCCACTTTTTTCAGTAAAGATTTTCATGTGCTTCTTTCCTTTTATTTTCAAATATCTTAGCTTTATCCTGATGTAGAATGGGAAAATAATGGTGTCTAGAACACTTTTACAGCAAACAAAGAAATGAACTTTCCTAAGCTACCTGTCTACTGTTTGAGTGTGTTTTGAAGTATGATTCTTTCTACCCGCCTTTTGTCAGAAAATTCACTGACAGTGAGAAACTTTTCCAATGCCTCATGAATCATAATTCATGAGTAGGAATCTTCGGACTATATATATATATATATATATATGTACGTATGTATATATATATATATGTATTCCTAACTCACCTTAGGTTGAAGACAGATGACACATGAGCCTAATTCTTAGACAGGCTATTTCTTTTCAACCCAATAGTAATATGGCAGGATTCATCACTTGAAGAAAAAAATTAAACAGCAAAAAAGCCAGAATAGCCTTCTGCAATCAGTGAAATACTCCAATCCAAATTCTCATTTCATTTCTATTAAAACAGCCTTGTCTCTGGCTGGTTAATGTAGAGAAGATTATAGGTTTTGATGCCAAAGGGAAGTCAAGGGATCACCCTTTGTATTTGCTATTGTACTAACTCGGTCTGTTAATACTGGGAAGATATTAAACAAATGAGACAGGCCCTAACCCGAGGTAAGCAAAAGGGTGCTCAGAACAGGTGGCTGTGGCTGTGTGGGAGTGTGACTGGAACATGGAGAGAGGGAGTCTGACTTCGGAAGAATGGATTAAATAGAACACATACCAATAAGCGGGGTTTTTTCCCATTTACTAGTTGCATTTTCAGCTGATTCATCATGATAGCTGCCAGTATAATGAATGCCAAATAACTTCATATGTTTTTAGGTGAAACTGATTCTTATATCATGTCCTTCCTTAATATTCTTCCCCTGAGGAGTTCCACCAGGAACTAAATGTCATGGCAGTAAAAATGATTGAATAGCACATATTACAAATTTGTTAAATAGTTTTAGCTTTCTGTACTTCAAATATGATATAGAAAAATTACTTGATTTCAAGTGAGTTTTGCAATTTGTTGTAAAGCATTACGATCTTTGTTAGTTGTGATCCTTTCCTCCTCCAAAATCTCTTAAATGTTGCTGAATTGCATTGATATTTTGTTGGTGAATCCAGGCATAAATACTGTAATCTGTTTTGTTTCATGGAGGATGTTGGTAAAGGCAACCCTAAGTTTTTTATAGAGGAAGTATCAGCTTCAAAACTACCAGTTGCCACATACAATATTGAATGCCATCCAAAATCTTTTAGATAACACTAATTTTTTAGTTTCATAATAAAAAAGTTTTGTTCATAAATACAAATTATTCCACAGAGGCTTTCACTAATATCATCTACCTTTTGGGGATAAGGAGTGTTCCATAGCTACCTTTTATCTAACTGATAAATAAATGCACACAGAGGGCAGAGTGTGAGGGCAGGAGCAGCAAATATGTCTCATTATTAAGGTTATTAGAGGTTTCCAACCTCTTCTAATTCCCTTTCCATATTCTCATTTCTAATATATTTGTAGAAACTTTTATTTTTATTTTTTATGTATCCTTCCAGTTGAAAGTTAGATTAGCAATAGTTTCTATTTTTGCATCATACGATTGAGCTCCAAATAGCCTCCAGCTATTTACCTTTCAATTTTAAGTTTTTTCTTATTTTAAAATCATTTAAAAGCTCCTGATAGTTTTTACAAAGCTTATAAGCCTCTTAACCATAAGACACTCTCAATACATAATCTATTTTTTCTTTCATTGGGGTCACACTTTGATGCTGTGCTTTGAATACCTCTTCTTAAATTACAACTACTGTTCCTTGAATCCTGGGCCTATCTATCAAGAGATACTATAAATTTCCAGAGTTTACTTTTCTAGGACACTATCCCTCTTTTGATATTTCCATTTCCTAGTATAACACCTAATTTCTCATTAAATTAATGCAAATTATCTTCCACCTTCATATATCGACTAAATTATTCTTTATTTAATACTTTTCCTTCATGTTATCCAATTATGTATTAGCAAGTTTATCTAGGATGAAATTTAAGTGTCTGGGACTTAGATTGCTGTAGCATTAGATTTACTACATCTCTCCTACAGTTAACTAGAGATAGAACTCAACCATGACATTAATTTTATTTCTTCACGATTTTCTTTACCCTGTAACCTGTTCTTTGTGCTCAAAGTACATATACTGAAAAAGGATATTATTGGACTTTCCCTCCTGTTCTTTGTGAATAACCTGTACTCTTAATTCCAGGACTTATCTCACAGTTTATTCTGCCACATTTCCTTGATGTCAGTGCTGTCATGGCTTCTCTTTATTTCCTATACTCTTGACATATGTAGAGTCATCACAATGTGATCCAATAAGTCTTATCCCTGTTTCCCATATGGTCTTCTTACTGCCTTTCTTTTTTTTTCCCTAGACTAGGGTATTACTATATTTTGCTTTCTTGTACTCGTCTAACACCTGCCCCTTCAAATTTTAAAGCTGTCCTTTCTAGGACTGAGAATCTATACCTGTTCATTTCTTTACTTCTCTTTGGGAGGTGGACCAGACTGTGCTACAGTCCTTCCTTCCTGGGACATTCTTTGCCAAAGAGTCTAAAGCTTTCCAGTTTGTTTCCAAAATGCTTTTGTACCTGAGTGACCTTACTTGTGTGTTTATTTCAACATGTATTACTTGAACTGAGCCTCCAACATATTGAAGTAGCTTCTGATCTGCGATGGTCAGAAGCATATTGTTAGGGCTCCCATGGAAAGCACAGGTGGCACTGGGAGAGCTGGAATGACTTAGAGTAACAAAATTTCTCCCTCAATTATAGGTCTTAGCAGACGGGCTTTACGGCTCACCAGGAAATTTCTAGACTGCTCTACCCATTGTTTACTCTTTTGGAAATGTGCTGTAGCTTCCCAGATGCAGCTTGATCTCATTTCTCCACCTCAATCATCATGGTTTGCTACGGTTTTTTACAATAATACTAAATGGTACTTGAATCCAATGAGAAAATGAGAAAAAGACTCAGGTGGGAAGTGAGTCCTTGCTTGCTGACTGGGATACACGCTACCTGTCCTCCTCTGCTGAGAAGCAAGTATTTTAATCCTGAGGTTGGTGTAGATGAATACCAGAATGACAGTTCCCAAATCTGTCTTCCTATGTATTTGAGTTGTGGCAGAGGAAATAAAAATATTCTAATGACATCTTTTAAATTTCTGTCCTTTATTGGATGATTTGTTTCCTTTTTCTAATATGGGGACATAACATTCAAAAAGTTTTATAGCATCAAAAATCCAACACCTTTCCATGGAAACTTAGGATGTTGGTTCCATTCTTCAGTTGCTACATATAAATATATTAATGTCCTAACTTTTGTCATTCACAGAGGACAGAAGTATTAAGGCAGCACATGGCAAAAATGAACATATTGCAGAGGAAACTATATATAGCAGATGACCAGGAGTTGTTAACTTTGTTTAGAAATTCTCAAAAATACATGACATATATATATATATTTATAAAATACATAAACACAGCGGGCAGAAAGATTTGTAAAGACACACTACCTCTGACTTAGGCAGGGTTACTGCTTCCAGGTGATCTGCCTGGGTGGAGGAACCTAAGCAAACTGAAGTAGCAGTAGGAGATTCCTATAAAAAGATCAAGCAACAGCCAGAGCAGGGATTTGGGATCTAGAGCTCAGAATGGAAATTCCTCATTCTGGACCTTCTTTGTGTAAAACTGACAAAGGGTCCATCTGGAACTAAGACTGTTTCTTTGAAGTGGTCACTATCAGAAGGTGTTTCATTAGTTGGTGCTTCATATCAGGTAGACTTTTAGAATTGTGCGACACTACCTCACCATTGGAGATGTAAATACAGTAGCACATGCTACTGCAGTCCCAGATAAAAAAATGACTGATTGCACGGTGCTTAGTCTGCAGGTGAAAAGTTTCACAAATGTGATTTAAACTATGTTTGTAGAAGGTTATTATTTTAGTAGTTATTTTAATTTCGTTGTGGAGCCATCTGATCAGGAGTTTCCTTAGATTAATAGCTTTTCACTATCTCTTAAATAGTTATGCAATAAAAATACCAATATCCCTTAACTTGCATAGAACATTAATTAAAAAATTAACCATATAAATCCCTCTGCATACTAAAAGCATAACATAGAGATTATATATTTCATTTCTGTTGCAGTTCAATAATTTCTGTCTTACCTTCACAAGGAAGCAGGTGACACACCTGGTTAAGTCTGCTGTGTTACACTGAATATCTACACATCACTTGAGCTAAACCTAGTGAAAGTTCACATGACACTATAATAGCAATACTCTAAACTTATTTATCTATTCTGTGACTTAACTATGCACAATAAACGATCATTTTATTCCATCTAAAAATTGTTTAGCCTTTCATTAATTCACATTACCTTTCCATGAGTTTGGCATAAGCCTTTAGAGTGGATATAAATCTATTTTCATAAATTCTTATTGTTTCACAGAATGAAAGATAAGAATAAAAAAGATTAGATAAAAAATAATGATTTGAAGGTATTGTGTAGACTTTTAATGCATACAACCATTTGTATTCTGAAAAATGTGCACTGCTTTAGCAGTATATAACTTTTTTAACTTTTCCCAGCATACCTCTCCAAGACTTTCTTTTTCTTCAGTGAATCAAGATGCATGTTTCCAGTATATGTGGCAAAGAGGCTGAATGTCAATTTAAGATACTATGCTGATAGGATCTTAAATACATAGCATGAAGGGGTATTTTTTATAGTTTTGTCAAACTTTTGAAGTAGAGCTTGGTCATTCTTTAAATATTCATTTTCTGGAGAGACCGTTTGTGCTTGAGGAAATCATAAACAAGAATACAAGTGTGCTTTATTGGTTTCCACAGGTTTTAGTGTGAGATTTCCAGAGCATTTTACATATGTTAATGACTTGAGCATCACACCACTCCATGGGGAAAAGACAGCATTATCCTCCCTTAGCAGTGCAGGAAATGAAGGAACATGTGTGAGTTATTTAAAGGTATTAGGTGTCAATCTATATGATGAAGTGCTGAAATACTTAAGGAAAATGTCTGGCTCACTGAAGCTTGATGATTTTGTCAAGCACATGCAGGAAATCTGTGGCCTTGCCAGGAACCAAGAACCTCTAATCCCCAGGACTCTACTCGTAATCCTCCATCAAGCACTATCAGTACAGTATGCAGCTGCCACAAGTAAGGAATCCCTCTTTTTTTTTCAGTGTCTATATTAAACAAAGCAAGGGACGAAAGGAAAGCTCAGATCGACCAGCAGAATCTTACTGTAGCCTTGCCATGGGTATTGGCATTGGTGGAAATGGCACACTTCTTTTTCTACTGGCAGAATGGGAATCTTCTTTCTGTCTGTGGTACTTTTAGAGAAGGTGGGTAAAACCTACTTATGGGAAGGAGGAAAAAATCAGAAAAATTCTTTGCATTTCTAACTCCTTTTTATGAAACATTGTGACTTCGCTTTTCTGGGCCTGTAAAGACTAGGAGATTCAAGTGCAATAGCTGATTTAAGCTTTTCTAAACCTATTTTTCAGAAATCAAGTGCTTTAATCTTTTCATATGTTTTGTGGAAGGGATAAGAATACAAAGCAGTTAAATAAAAACAAGCATTTTAAACAATTACAGAGATTTATATAAATAATAATGTCAAAGTAAACTCAAATATTTGGGAGCCAAACTATATAAGATGAAAGGCTTATGCAAGTCTTTTCTTTACTTAAATATTGAAATAAATCCTCACATTTACTTATGATGATGACCAGTAATAAAAGAAAAAAATGATATCAACTTGCAGCTTCTTCTTCTTGTGCCATTATGCTCTGCACCTCCCTGACTCAGCATGCTGAAGTTTAGGCAGGGCTGTCCACACTTGGTTCTGCTGACTAAGCGTTCCGCCCCTAAGGTTCTACTGAAAAGCATATTTTTAACCACATAGTTTGCTAGCTGGAGTTACTAGCCCACACCAAGCCCCTGATGAAATGCTCTCACTATCTTTTGCAGCTGTAAATCCATCCAGCTAGGCACTTCCAAATCATGGACCCTTCCCATGGGTTGTCACATGTAAGAAGGTTGAGAGTTTTGGGACATGCTGATGTTTAGGTTTGTTCTACCCAAATGCCCAGACTTTGGAGTATTCTAATGGATATAAAAGGCTAAACTTTGAATCCTTACCCTGACTGATAAGAGGTAGGAACGTAAATCTAGGTTTCTGCATGTGATAATCTGCAGGTTGTTGCCTGTTCTTGAGAGAATTTTTCTTAATCTTATCTTTGGAGCTGTTCTGCTTTATAAATAATTAAATATTCAGTGAAGCAGAGACTGGAATCTCTTGTTCCCACCTCAGTGCCCTGATCACTGAGCCTGAAAGTCCTTGTCTCCTTCTCTTTGCCTCAATGAATATTTAATTATTATCCCAAGTGGAGTAATGCCAAGAGATTAAGATGGTTTTTCTATGATATCCAATAGTCTGGTAGGTGGGACACACTCCTGGGATGTTTCTTGTGTCTGTTCCACTCAATGGCCTGGAAAACAAACTTCTGACCTACCAAAGGATTACCTGGTGGTGGAGTAGGTCCCTCCATGTCTTCATTTTGTTTAAGCTTGAGCATTTGACTCATAGGAGGGGTCTCACTGGAGTCAAAATGAAACGCATCTGTAAATGCTTTGTGTTAAGGTCTCAACTGATAAATAATAACGTAGAAATTGAAGTTAATATTATTCAATTCCAGATTGCACGATATTTGGCTTATAAATAAGTAAGAACACCTACAACATACAGCACCTTTATAGGCACAATAAAAAATTCCAAACAAGGCAGGAAAAAAAGGTAAAGCTGATAACTGTGGCTGATACTGCAGAAAGGTGATGGGAACTACAGCTGGGAAAGTAATGCAAGACATAGCTGTTTAAGAAAAGAATATAATAATTTGAAAATCAATAGCTTTGGAAAGCATAGATAAGTAATGAAGGACTAAATGGAAATATTTGAGATTAAGGCAAGATCTCTAGGGTTGTATTTAACACATGTGGATTGTTTCAGCCATGTCCCCTTTTCCCCAGTGAAAAGTGGAGTTTTTTGGAAGACAATGTATTAAGTTTTTTTCTTTAAATGCAGAATTAAGAAGATAGTTGAACACTGTCCTGGATTGGTGATGTCTAGATACTTCCAAAAATTATCAGACTGTGTGTGTACCAGCATTTTTATGTGACAGTAAAATGCAATAGAAACTTATCATTAAGTGTTATTATGCAGATAGAAATGCAAGCTGTTGCTGAATTAGATCTCCTGTGAAGGTTATCTAAAATCAAGACATGTCAAGGAAAAATTCTCCTTGAATGGATTGAAAATAACTAGGGAAAACCAAAAGACTAAAAAATGTTAATTATTTAACAATATTTTTAATCAATATGTCTGACTTTTAAAATCTGACAAACTGTTGGCATGCTTAATTCAGATTAGCCAACATATACAAATTATGCAC
This sequence comes from Scolopax mira, assembly GCA_004320125.1. NCBI lineage: Eukaryota > Metazoa > Chordata > Aves > Charadriiformes > Scolopacidae > Scolopax > Scolopax mira. Next base: position 14,578 of record BJBW01001798.1, on the reverse strand, counting down.
ATTTTCAAAAAACTGCACGCCCAAATGATTTTATCGCGCCTGGTTTTGTCTTTATCATTAAAATGTTCTTTGCTGCCCTTATATTTCAATTCTCATTATTTACTTTTAGCTAACTATTTTTAGCTTTTGCCTATTTCTAGTCACCTAGGCAATAACATACACTGGCTACCTCTGATGTTACCAGAAAGTTATTTAATCAAGACTGAAGAAGAAAACCACATGAAAAATACTTGTGTTGACATTTAGACACCCGCCCAAGCCCATTATTTTCTGTTCTCCCTCAGGTGGGAGCTCATTGGAGGTGGCGGTGAGTGTAACAGCAGCCAGCCTTGTGGATTTGCAGGCATAGTGATCTTAACAATACATTGCTGGACACAAAAGCTCTCAATTCTTCTCAAAAACTTACATTTGGAAGGAATGTGCCAGTTGTATTTGGGGAGTTAGGTAAGTCTCTTAAGCAGCAAAGTTTGATTGTGTTGCACTAATTTAGGCTGCTAAAACCTCAGCAGACCAGAACTGCACTCAGGTCTTCCTGCCTCCCTGCCACAGGTGAAGGGCACTGCACGAAGCCCACTGCACCTCATTTTTGGTTCTGGCCTGTAACTTCCCTCCCCAAGGGATTCTGCACAAACAATCCAGAGTCTGGCTGACTCTTGTCAGCACAGAAATGAATACCAAAAGGAACCTGTCTTTCTTCTCTACAGCATGTCCTTAAAGGAATGAGAAAAACAATAAAAGTAGGTATTAACATTAATTGTTACTGAAAACTAGTAAAGCGAGATATACTGCACATAGAGATGACAAGATGAAAGCTTTGTTTGCACAAGATAAATCTGTTTTCCTGGTGCCTGTGGTTCCTCTTAGCCGGTATTACTTCTCTCAAAGGTGAGGGAGGAACTAAGAACTCAAAACACAGGGAAATTATGTGGGGGGAAAACAAAAGTGTTCCTCTTGCTTTGTTTTAAGGTTTCTGTCCCCAAATAAAGGGTCTAAGAAGCATGCAGTATTTCAACGACAATAGGTATAAACTGCTGTACTACTGCATGGCAAAAATAAATTAATAGGGCAGAAATAATTCAAAGTAAAAGTGTTAACTCTCTTGTGTTACAGAGTGTGATAATGAAAACATAATTTGCAAAAACTTGCCTATGTGTATTAATGAATGTGTATGCTCCAGGATATTGTCAACAGCTGAACTAGAAAAGTAGTCAACTGTTGTTTAGTGCAAGTACAGACACACTCAGCTGATGCTCAGGTCTAGATTCGTTGTTCAGAAGTGGTAATGGAGGCACAGGTACAGAACTACACAGCATCTGTGCTAAATGTTTTGGTCCTATCTTCCTTTACAATTATGTTCAAAACCAGTTCAACTGCACTCGTGAATATGCGATGTTAAATTTTCAAAAGTAGACAAAGCCTGATACTTCCTGGCATCTATGAGCTATGCAGTGAAAAATAAGTTCCTTGTCTGTCTGCCATACATCTGATGTGACTGATCACTTTGCTTTGAACCAGTTAAACTCCTCTGTGCAGAGGGATTTCAAATTTGAATCCATTTAGCAGCTACCAGTTATAGGTTTTAACTCCAGAAAACCTCTTTGTGTAAACTAATCAAATATAGTTTTCTACTGAGTTCTACCTGTTATGAAGTAGGATACAGGATATCAACCTAAACACATAAAAATGCTTTGCATCTGACAACTGGGTTTAGGGTTTTTTTTTTTGCATAGGATCCATTAGGTGAATTAGAATTTAGCAAAAGAATGTAACAGAAAATGTTTTCTTTTTGCACTTTCAATTAGAGACCTGCTCATACTGAAGTATAAACTTGTCTATGGTGGAAAATATCTTGGATGACTCACTCTTTTCCTTTCCTATAGCAAATAAAATATATAACATTTAAGTACTTGACTTGCCTTAGGGTTTAAGTCTGCTTACTGAAGTTTTCCAAATCAAAGTAGTGTAGTGTAATCTATCTTATTTTATGGCATTATAATAAGATAGACTTCTAGTTAGAAAACTAGTTAGACTTATATGTCTAAGTCTTAACAATTGAAAATAATAATTATTTGACACCAGGGCATTGCTTTTATCTACTCTTAAATCTCACGGGATTTTTTAACTTATTTATGCAGATATCTCATATCAGTAAAGACAAAGTAGAAAAGACTGGATATGCTAAGTCTGAGACTTTGTAATCATTCTTTGTCCTTTGTTTTATTACCACTACCTAATCTACTTTGCAAGGCAGATTTATGCTAGAGTAAGATATTAGCAAGACAACATTGTGTTTTAATCTCATTATTATAAAGTGAAGATCCATTTCAGGATTTCTATGAAAATCTGCCATTGCCCACTTCCCAGGCTTTCTTACTGACTACTAAATGTCAATAGTTAGGATAATGGAGCAGTTGGCTCTTTGGCCATAAGAGATAGGCCGTGAAGGAAATTCCTGGAATTGCAGTTAACCATCAAGTGGACCCTTTGTCCACAAAGATGAACTTCATACTTGAATTGCTGGCAGATCACAACCTGCCTTCCTCCTGATCATTTCATAACAAATCGGAGACCTTGTAAAAGCCTGGCACACATTTGCATATCCAGTGCATATCCGCTGTGCTACCGCTGAGACACAGCTGACCTCAAAACTGCAGATCTCAAAAAGCCAACTGTTAACTGTAAAACATGTGCTTTGCTTGCCAGGGTTGGAGCAGTGTCTGTAGCTCTCAGTGCTCTTTATTAAAATTCCTCTGTGAAGGCAGAGGTAAGGGGATTTCCTTCCTCCTAAAGAAGCTGGTGCTTTGATGAATAATGCTCTATCACCCATGTCAACAGCAGCTCACCCTGAAGGATGAGGTGAAGAGGATTTTTTTTTTTTTTTCACTTTAATTTTCACTTTACATCTAATGCCAGGGTCGTTTAAACACCTGGAATGAAACTACCTGCAGCCTCACAGCAAACATATCCTTCTATTTTCTTTGGTTTATCTAAAACAATAGATCAAATGCTGATGGGGAATGTGCTAGTTCATTTCAACAAGCATCTTTTAAAGGAAAAGCCCACAATTGCTGAGGTTCTGTTTCCCGTTATGGCTCTTTCTGTTCTTGTCAAAGCTGGTGGGAGGTCTGATCAAAAAGCATAGGATGTAGCTCTAGATTGGTAATGTCACTGCTACCAGCCTGCCTGTTTGGTCCCGTGCGATAAACCTGTGTGATCTGAATAATATGTGACAGTTCAGCATTATGATTCTTCTGTCAAACCCAATGGGCTGGGCAGGGAACATGGCTTTTGCAAAGCAGGCTTATGTGCAGAAGCCCAACATTATGGGTCCTGATGCTTCAGCATCATTCATAGCTTTAGGAGCACATGAAGTTTAGGGGGCAATGAATGGAGCAGCTCCTCCAACTCAATGGGGAAGCTCCTGGGAATTTCTTAATCAAGCTGAAATCAAATAGCTGTGTAAGTAATATAAGACTTAGACATGGTAATAAAAACATAAATATATTTTCCTTACATGCAAAAGTTTTAGAATTTATATGCAAACATTTTAAGGCATTCAAACCACTCTGAACCTTCAATCTCTACCTCTTTGAGTACTTAAAATAGTACTAGATCAGTCCCTAAAATTCTCCATCATATTCCTTTGCATTTTTCCTGGTGTGTTGTTTCTGCAGTGTGACTTGAAGTCTATTGCCTTTTGCAAAGCTTAAATTCCAGTGCCAGCATCTTATTTGTAGTTTCTTGGAAAAAATTTGCTCTGTCAAACTGCACTTTTTTCATCTTCCCACACCTCATCAGAAGAGTCAGAGAAAAATGGGCCTTACAGAAGATTGCCACTATCGTTCCCTTATTTTGTTCAGGGATTGCTGGTCTTTAACTGATTCTAGAAGTGGCTGAATGTACTTATTACATGCCTTCTCTGTTTCATGCAGTCTGCATGGCACAGAATGCAGAAGAAAGGCAGTAATATACATAGAGGTTTCTAAATCAAACATAGACATACTTTTTTATGGAAAAAAAATACGGAATAAATTTTATTTTCAATACTTGGGTGGTGTTTTCCTTGTCCTGTATGAAAACCCTAGCTGCCTATGCCATTTGTAGTTGAGCTTACCTAACACTCTTTTTTAAAACTTGGATGTCTGGTGTAGGTGTAGAACATAGTCAATTCTTGCATTGTCTTCACTGCTTGTCTGAGCAATCTGGGTAATGTACATTGATTATTTCTGGGAATCTATAGTATAGAATCTATAGAGTCAAAGGTGGAGAACTGTGGTTTTTTTTATAGTATTTGCTCTGCTAATATCAGCAGTTTTAAAAAAAAGGTGCGTAAGGGTGTATACATGTTTATGCATTCATACAGGTATGTATAACCAAGATTAAAAATTAGGAAAAAAAAAAAGCTGTACCTGGAAGTGTCCCACTGATTTTATGTATAGGGTGATTTCCTGAATCAGAATTTGCTAAATATTATTAAGATATAAATAGTTTATGTATGTCAATCATGTTTTGCCATGAGCTAGGGTATGAAATCAAACTAGTTTTATTGCCTAATAGCTACTATAGATGAGCTTTGTCTGGACTTAGGTAATTTGTTGGGCAGCTTGTCTGGGGTACATTAAATTTTTAAGTCCTCTTTAAGAATTGGAATAACCATAAAAGATTTTATTCATTTTATTGCATACATTGGTTTTATGCTGGTTTTATTGGCAGACATTGGAAACATTAATTCATAGATCAAAATGAATGTTAAGATTAATGTGACATTTGAAGGTGTTACACTATGTTAAATAATAAATGACTTTTCAAATCCTAGTAGATAACTGGATCTAAAATTTTTGTTCTTGCTCATCACATACATGATGTGACAGATAAAAATGCTGCAACCATGGTAAAGGCCAGTCTTTAGACTCTGTCTTTGGTTAGATAAAAATTATTTTAGAATAGGTTCAGATAAGCTGTTGCAGGTTTCTTCTTGGGTGCTCTTTTTCACACATTGTATGGATTCCACCCAATTAGAAATGGGTTGAAATAGGAAAAACTAGTTCAAACCAGCTACATATCCACACAAGGAACACTATGAAATTAGTACAGTTGAAGAGTTTTCCATGTATAGAAATGTTGAATGGAGCATACTGACCTTTTGTAGTCAGTTTGTACAAACATGGGGGCAAAGCACTGAGAACTAGGCTGACTATGCATAATGATTTATTTCTGCTTCTCTGAAATGACTATTTCCTGTCAATGTATATATATGTCATACACTGGTAAAATACATAGTACTCTATTCTTGTGTGAGAGAACTAGATTGGGACTTTATTGGGATGGAAGAATTCGTCTTATTAAAGACTAATTTTAATAAAGCACCCTAAGGTTTTGAAAACTTCATTATAAAATGAAAAAATAATATACTTTGGAAAGAAACACAGATGCTTTAAGTCTTGTTTTAGGTAAATTCATTATTCTTAACCTTCTCAGAAATATTTTGCATCTCTGCACATGCAATTCCTAGTCAAGCTCTGAATTGGTTCCTATTATAGTAAATAAAGAATAGCCGGGAAACATTGCAAAACAAAGTTTCAGATCTGTACTGTTTAGACATAGCAGGCTATTTAGAATAATGGAATTTAATTTTGAGTTGAAGCTGGTAAGAAGATTATTTTCTCAGTAGTGCTGTCATAGATGCACAATGAAAGCTTCTGCTGGATAAAGGGAGCGAAGAAATGCATTTGACCAGCCACAGCAGCTTGTTTAGTTCTAGGACTTGCTGCCAGATTGCCAGGTACTGAAACTCTGTGGGTGAACAGAACCTCTAGATTTTACTGGATTGGTTATGATGCACTAGTGCTTTTGTCTCATGGCTTACATTTTCCGTATATGCTTACTTAATCTTTTCCTGGGCCTACACTGAGTGGGAGAGGTAGCATCCGCACTGGAAAAAGAAGTTTTAATTGCCTTAGTTTAGGGCAGTGAAGGCCTGGTGGCAAAAGAATAAGAGGAAAAGAGGGAGGATCTTTGTGAATGGTGGCATGGCATCAGAGACCTGCAGAAGGAAATGGAAAACTAAAGGGAAGATTTGCTATTAATATTTTCATGCTCTTGATGATTAAATAAGAAAGTGGGCCTTACAATTCTCTTTCCTCTTCATCACACCTACTTGTGACATTGTTTTCAGTGCAAAAACATTGTTTTTTTTACAATAGCAATGGATTATTTTCTAATCTGATTTCTGGGGAAAATATGATCATAGTTTTTCTCTGTTTCTAAGTTCTGGTTGCGTTAACAGACTTAATTCAGAGGTTGACATCACTAGGAACTAAATTCATGGGAGTTGCATTAATAGGCAGTTAGATGAAGCTTGAAGACTCTCCCTTACGTCCCCTCTACAGTCTCTTTTTTGTAAAGGAGAGATTTCAGGCTTTTCTGGATACTGGAGAACTCACTTGTGATAAGATACATCCTCAAAAAAACCTTATTTTCTTATTTTTCTCTAATCTTATCTTTCTTCTAACCTTATTTTAAAGAGACAGTAAATCTGGGGTTGAATATAAAACATATAGGTAGCGTAATTGCCGTTTGTTTAGAGCTTTGTATCACAAATTTATTGCTTACTGTTTGCATTATAAATAAACAAATATATCAGTGAAAAATCATCCTTTGAAAAAAAAAGGATTGGTTCAGTCCTTTAAGAGATTCTTAAATTTTGAGTTGTTTGCATAATGACTATAAATATCTAGCTGTATGTTTTGAAGCTAATTGGTGTTGGTGTATATAGTTAAAAGAGGCGTGCATTTTGTTAAGACTTAAAACTCGCTTTAATGTGACACTGAGGGAAGTCACGACATGTGCTGTTATGATCCTTCAGCAAATAAAATTTTATTTATGTAACCTTACGCTTTGTTGGTAGTACAAATAAAATGGTTTATCCTGTACACCATTTTGATTTGTTTTGGGGGTTGTTTCATTTATTAATCAAGATTTTCACTTTATAATACATATGTTCAAGTCATTTGGTACATGCATTTGGTTATGAGGTGTTTGGTTCTAGTTCACAAAATGATTGGCCTGAAGAGAAATCAAATAATTATAAATACCACTGAAGCTGCTCATATGCTCAAAGTGAAAGTTAATGATGCCTGATCATTGTTTCATGAAAATGTTGTTCAGAATATTAAGTGGAGAAGATGTACTCAAGAAACATTCATGTTGGTGTGGAATCAGAAGCTAGTTTTAATGTTTTGGGGATATAATTTTTGTCTGTTGTATGACAGCTACCTCAAAAATATCTTCATGAAGCTGTCCTGGCTTTAGAACTATTATCATCTTTGGGTTAAGGCATCCCTCTTTTCTACCTCAAGTAGCTTCATGTTTGTGTATGTAGGGATGAATGTCAGGGGAACAGTTTAGGCAGTCATGGGATTTAGCTATCCAAACTATTTTTGTGCATGTTGGTGTCTTCATAAGCACATTGGCAAAACTGATGCATGACCTTTTCAGTCTTAGTTCACTTAAGTGTGAGACTGTAGGACTGTGCTTGCTGAGGCCTACTACATAGGTATACCTCCTGCTGGATAGGACTGCTGCGTGACTGAACTAAGCGGCTAAAGTTGGTAACATCTTGGAGCCCTACAAATCTGCTACAAATGGAGTTGAAGTTCTTTGTGTTGTGGTCACCAGTTTGTCTCACACAAGTGAGACAGGTGACCAAAGTGGGAACTTCTACAGTTTAAAACAAATTACTCTTAAAGATTAAAAACAGCTTCTTAAGCACAGAAGATTTGAGACATGGTCAGCACAGAAGAAGTGCTGTATTCACTGATGCATGGGTTATTTCTATTACCATATTTACTTTTATAAAAGTCACCATAGACTGTATTATTCCATTCTGAGCACTGTTCAAAACTGAGATGCTCTGTACACATGCTTGACTGGCATGTGCCCTAATGGAGGACTAATGCAGACTTCTGTAGATCCAGTTATGAAGATGAGATACCCATGGCCATCCTACTGGTGCAGTAGGGGTAAGTTTTCCACCTTTGTTCACCTCTTGGTAAGGGTAATCCTTGTAAAAATGCATGATGTTGTCTTGCAATGAGAGAAGACACTCCAGCCACACCACAGGGAGAGATACTGCAGATACTGAAAACAGTTTATCAAGAGCAGTGCTGTGCTGCACCAAGGTTGATTATGCCTTGTGAAGGCACACATTTTCACAGCAATTTGGACTTATTTACTCTTTCACAGGAAAATTGTAGCAACTGCTGAGTTGACAATTGCTGGTTACCAAATCTTGTGGCAGTTCATGCCCTGAGACCATGTCTACAATGTACTGCATCAGAACTTTTCATCCTAACTGAAATAGCTGTATATAATGGAGGAATCCTGCCTGGCTGGTTTTACCCTTTGCTAAGGAACAGCATATTCTGTCGTCCTTCTCTGAACTATTTCAGGTTCTTTAGTTCCTCTCTGAGTTTTCTGCTTTTGTGCTGGGGTGTTTTTTTTTTTGTTTTTTTTTTGTTTTGTTTTTTTTTTAATTTTCAGCCAATAATGCAGGCTATAAAGATAAAGCTGAGAGGCTGGTTCCAGTGCAAGAATTCCCCTGGAAGTCTCAGATGCTCTCAATTTATAAAATTGTGCTATTTTCAAGTTTGGCCTGCAGACTTATTTCATTGTGCCATGGAATACCAGCAAACAGGGCAATGCCTCAGCCCAAAATGACAGTGAAAAGCTCCTGTGGGCAACCTGCATCATAGATGATGGCAATTGCAATGACAATGTCCAACTCCTTGGGCCTAGCATTTTGAAAACAATATGCAGATGTATGGCTGAACAGAAACGCAAATGTAAGTTGAAATTTCCATTACAAACTCCTCCCCAAAAGCGATGCAGCTGTGTTGGAGCAGAGTGTCTGATTCTAACCCTTTTGTACAGAAGCCAGTTCCTGTAGCAAAGCTCAAGGGCAAGGGAAGTGATGGGAGGTGTAGCTGTACATACATGGGAGCATAGCGCAGCTTGGAGTTAACGTTCATTACCTTTGCACTGTTTCCCTCCCTAATCATTACTAGCTGTAATAAAGTCTTGTTTACTGGTGAGTGCTGTCCCTTCTTAAATTTATTCGTTTTTATAACAGCAAGAATCTCACGTCATCTCAGTTTTTCTGCATCTTTAACACAAGTCTTGCAAGAAAACAAGTGCTATTTTCTCAAGCTCTGGCTTGTTCAATGAAAAGGCAGCAGGCTCAACACACTTCTACAAGTTTGTCAGGTTTTGGCTGTTTCCTGTCTTCAAATTGTCTTAATTTTTTTTTTTTTCTTTTTTTTTTTTTCTTGAGAAAATGGATCCACTAAAAAATGCCTAAAATGGAAATAAAATAACTGTGATATCTGGAGATTGCTTGCAGCTTGAACTCATTCTTCTACCTGTTTCTTCTCACTCTTTTTGTGTTGTTCCTCTTTAATCTCCTGCCTTTCCTTACTGAGGATGGAGCATCGCTAGGTGAGTGTACTGAGGAAATGGCAGGGAAAGGAGGCTTGGTTTTTTCAGTGTGTGCTTCTTGCTGCCCCACTGAGTGCATGCCATACAGCTGCCGGATGAATGTGAGATGCACATCTGCGTGCACGTACTATCACTAAGGTATGGATGTCTTTATGCTATAAGCAGGTGTGCTCCTGGTAGAGGAAGCTGTTCTCAGGATAATGGGGAATGGAAGCTCCATCCGGTGCCCTTCATTAAACAGCCAATCTTGGCTGAACAGTTGTACCACTCTTTAGAGTAACAACAGGTAGAACATGTGATGGGAATTCCCCACATGCTGTTTCTACTTCCCGTATCCCACATTGGCTCCAAGATACTGAAAGACTGGAATGTTCGTTACAGAAATTTGTATGCCCATGCTCAGGTACTTTGTAGTGTGGTCCTGTTCAGGGTTAATAGCCAGGGCTAGCTAGCAGTTTTCTTCTGCATGCCTGGAAGTGAGGTCACTGGTTATTTTTTTTTCATCTACAACTGTGCTCAGCATCAGAGACTTATAAAAACATGCGATGCAAATATATTAGAAGTAAATACTGTGCAAGTTAAAATGAGCACAATATGTGCGTCTAGAATGCAAAACTAATTTCTCAGAAAGTTATTTTTAACCCTGCCTTAAAGTCAAGACGAATGACACATTGCTGGAATAAGCACCGCATCTTGTCTGCTCTGTAATTAGTTATGTAAGTCCTATACTATGGAAATGCAGTAAGATGTTTTTCTGCTTGGACAGATACATGATACTGGTACCACTGGCCCAACTCCCACTGACTCTGTGGTTCAGACAACATTTGAGATGTGCAGTGTTTATGCAACGGGTGCCCCTCTATTCCTCCTCAGATTCTGGGCTCATTACCTATTTACATGAGCCTCCAAATCTGTATGTTAGTTGAATAGTCACTGTGGAAAATCATGGCTGAGTCACCCTGAGTATATTTGTACCTGGGGACAAATGTTTTTAAAATCCCCAGCAGACTAATGGCTTAAAACTTTGTGTATTGATGCAGCTGCCACGCTCTTGGAAGTGCAAAGAAGCAAGAATGTCTGCCTAAGAAAATGAGCATGAACACTTTTTCAGGTATTATTTATAGCTGAAAAAAACAGGGGAAAAATATAAAAAAACATATAATATATTTTTAAACACTTATAATCAATTTCAAGATTTTAAAGCAGTGTCCTGGGGTAATTCTTATCTTCATAATTCGTCTGAGCTTCCCTTATTTCTTATATAACCAAGTTGTAAGCAAATTAATTTGCTGATATCTCTATCCCAGAGGCAGCTATGGTCAAGTGATATTACACTGTGATTTTCTAATTGGCCCATGAAGATTTACTTGCATGCTGTGACCCTGGTATGAGAGCTGCTTCGGGATTTAAAGTATGCAAACACAATCCTTAGGTAGGGCTTTGATTTCCTTTGTCTGTAAAGCAAACAGAAATGCTCTGTAAGGAGACTGAGTTGGACAGAGCTGAATTGTCACTCCTGAACAAGAGTAGTAGCAAATTTTCTGATCTCATCATTAGCATCTCAAAGAAAAGCATCAGGTGCTATCTACCCCTACACAGCATTCACAAGGCTAAATGAAACTGCCTTAATAGGTTCGGATTATGTTTAAAAATCCTGAAAATCTAGATTGAGGGGAGACACACTTCCAACTGTATTGCTTGCACTGAAAAAACTAGTTCTAACAATACATTTCAAACACACATTTCTTTTACTGTCTAATTCCCTTTAAGCATTGCTTTGTTAAAGCAAGTAATTGGAGCCCCAGATTTCTGATCTGAAACTTTCTTAGAGGCTAATAATTTGTATAATTTCAGTCTAATCCACTTGTACCATCAGAAAACAGGGATGTCTTTTGCATATAACACTAGAATTTTACTTAAAGCTAAACAATTTAAAAACATCTTTCATAGTATGATAATATTATTTTTTTCCTCAAAAATTTTGCAAATTCAAATTTTACGTTGGATACAGCAGTTGAAGGAGATTAAATAGGTGATCTCTAAAATGTTCCTATTCTCTTGCTACTGATGTGCTAATGTTATGATGAAAGAGTAACCATTGGGGAAGAGAAAGAGGAAAAAGTGGAAATTTTCATTTAATGACTTTTACTTTCAACTGTTTGTTGTGCACTGGTGCATACAGAATTGAGGAGTTCATATACTCCCCAACCATGTTTCCCTCTTTGGATGGACTATGTGAATACACAGAGGAGAAAAACTTGCTGTGAAAAATTTAGCTAAACACACACTATAGATTTTGTATGGAAATTAAATAGATATGTTAGCATAGGACTGTGCTCAAGTCAGTGAGTTCAACTTTTCATCAGTTTCTCAAATGCTTTTATCTTCAGAGATCATCCCTTAGGATCAAAAACCTGGTTTAAATACTAGGAAAAGTGTAATAATGATAGTCTAAAATAGACTGCTTGGCAACTATACCTCTTTAAGTTTTTACAAATACTGGTCAGAGCTAATATAGGTTTTATATCATTATCACAACATTGAGTGGTCTCTCAAAGTGCCTTTGGGCAATGGGCTACATTCATGGAGCATGCAAATTATTCAGTAGGTCCAAGATCCAGGAGAAAGCACTAAGCAGGTTAAGTGAGCAGGTTAAATGAAAGCACTGAGTAAAGGTAAGTGACAGGAAAGATGCACTCTCTTACAGTAGCAGACACTTTGATGTGCCACCCACGCAGAGGTTAGAAGTGAATGAAGAGGGACTGATGAACCAGGGAACTGAAATTTTTTGTGGCTGTGAGGGGTGGTATTGCTGGAGATGGATGGGGAAACCACAGACGGGGTGGCAAATCAGGCATTAAGGGAGTGTGCTCTGAGAGAGCAGCCAACAACCTAAAGCCCCTCTGGTCCTGCTGATACGTATTCACACATGCAATTGCAGAAAGCAATCACAAACAAATTGTGGTGGAACAGCAGTGCTTCCACGATAACAACAGCAGTCCATTAAACTGGTCATAGTTTGGGATACAGATTACCAAGGTCAGAAGAAAAATTTAGTGAGAAAGGGTGCAGGGGATGTCTGAGCAAACATGGTATAAAAGGAAAGAAGGTGTACTGATGATTAAGAGCATGAAGATGATTGAACTCAAAGAACAACAGCTGATTTAGGTGGAAAAAAGTACATCTTAACAGCAGTGCACAAGAAAGAACTTGGAGATGAGTTTAAAAACCATTACATTTGAAGCAATATGAACATTAGCAGGCTACAAAGAGTTAGCTGAAGTCTGGATTTACACTTAAGTGATTTCTGTATTAATAAATGCCTGCAAAATAGCTGCAGTAATTCTTACAAGGTTGTCTGATGACCTCAGTGGAATGTAGACAAAGGAACAAAAGTTTCAAGTGAGGAAGTCTTGGAAAAATACCCAGAAGGCAGCCTGTGTGGTGTGTTGTTAGCCTGGATGATATGGGCCCTGAAAGAGACAGCAGCTGGGGCAGTGAGCAGAACTTGCTGGGGGCACTTTTCTGATAAAAAGTCTTTTAGGGATTAGAAATTAACCAAATATAGTGAATGGTGGATAAAGCTTTGCTTTCTGCAAAGCATAGTGTGTTGCAGTTTAATCAAGGAGGCTAATCCAGATAAACTGTTTCTACACTAGATCTGCCTCAGGTTACTAAACAGAATGAGGTACAGAAAGTGCTAACTGCAAAGGAAATCGATAGGAAGTAGTTAATGTATGCTTATATAGCTCTTCCGACATACTGTAAATGCTTTGTAGAGAGACATATCATGAAGTAACCCAGTAGAGGACTCTAGAGCAGGAGCTAACAGATTTAAACCCTTGATCTAAATTTAGCCAGAGCAGAAGAAATGAAAGCAAGACTATTCAGTGATTACCTGACACAATAACAAGATTAAGAAATTATAGAAAAAAACACTGAGATTTAGGCTATGCAAACACTGTGCAGTTAAAAAAAAAAAAAAATTGTGTCTTTTTCTATTTTGTTTTCTTCTCTTGTTTAGATTTGGGAAGACTAAAATAGGCAACCTAAATAAGTCTGTGACTAAATCACTCAAAACCCTAGAAATTAATAGAGGGTACAAATGCGAAGTATAAATCAGTGGGTGTTCTTCCTCTTCCATGGACTCCTGTAAGACATGAGCTTGTGTGGTTGATCACCCAGCACCCTGTTTTCTTGCTTGTTTCCTCCATGTCTCTTCCTCTACTGCAAACACTGAGGTAGAATTTCTTTTTACCTGGTAGAAGGAGAGTACAGTTTGACTTTGCATCTAAAGATCTGCTTGCCATCCAATCAGACACAAATGGATATGTAATCATGACACGGTGAAAGTTAGCAATTTACGTTTTCCAACTTGTCTGCTGGGTTCCTTGCTCCTTTACCCAAGAATAATCTCTTCTTCTATACCAGCTTAGAAATAAGGTTTTCTGCTGTAATGAAGCTAACTATCAATCCTAACACTGCATAAGGTAGTTTAACACATGTTTCAGTTTTTGGGGCAGTCTTCTTACACTAGAGGAGAGTCTAAGGAGTCTAGAATATGCTTATTCAAATATCAATCAAAAATGGCATGGAGGAAGTTACTGTTGCTAAAAAAACCAAGCCTGAGGATTATGGAATCTTAAAAACAGCTTACGTGAGTTAATATTTCTAGTTGCACTGAATTTTTACTTGATTCAGATGCCCCACTTACTTGAATATCTATGAAAAATCCCAGTTTAAACTATGGACAAGTTGAATGTAATAAATAGGGAACCTCTTCATTTTGCCTTCTACATCTCCTTAACACATCTTCAAGTTCAACGGGAGCAAGTGCAAGGTTATGCACCTGGACCGGAACAATCCTCGCCATCAGTACAGACTGGGCAACGAGGTGTTAGAAAGCAGCCCTGAGGAAAGGGACTTGGGGGTGCTGATGGACGAGAAGCTGGACATGAGCAGGCAGTGGGCACTTGCAGCCCAGAAGGCCAATCGCATCCTGGGCTGCATCAAAAGAAGTGTTGCCAGCAGGTCCAGAGAAGTGATTCTCCCACTTTACTCTGCTCTGGTGAGACCTCATCTG
>BJBW01001797.1:9126-42130 GCA_004320125.1 Scolopax mira | reverse complement strand
GAGGGAGCTGGGGTTGTTCAGGCTGGAGAAGAGGAGGCTCCAGGGAGACTTAAGAGTGGCCTCCCAGTACCTGAGGGGGCTACAGGAAGGCTGGGAAGTGCTTGTTTCCAAAGGCCTGCAGTGACAGGATGAGGGGTAATGGGTTTAAACTGAAGAAAAACATATTTAGATTGGAGATTAGGAAGAAGTTCTTTCCACTGAGGATGGTGGAACTGGGACAGGTTGCCCAGGGAGGTGGTTGAGGCCCCTTCTCAAGGAGGCCTTGGGTGACCTGGTCTAGTTGGGGGTGTCCCAGCTGACTGCAGGGGGGTCAGACTAGATGACCTTTGGAGGTCTCTTTCTGGCCTGGACAATTCTATGATTCTATGTGTTCCTGCAGACTATCAGTATAAATGGAATTTAGCCCATGGCATCATGTTTGCTGCTTTTGGATGTGTGTATTACTATGTCATCTCCAGTACAAAATAGCTGTAAACACACAGATTTTTTTTATCAAAAGCCAAGTTCAAGTATAGCATTCAAAGCCAGCGCTCTGATTCATGCTGGTAGCAAGCAAGGTTGCAAACAATGCCTCATGTGGTAACCACCGATTCTATGATTCTAAGGTGTAGAAGAAGACAGAACGATGTCGCATAAACTATAATTACTCCCATACATACGCAAAACTGCAAACCCAAGCAGGCCAATAACATATGTTTGAATGGTTAGAATGTCTTTGTACAGTTTTATGACTTTGCTTGTGGTGGCAGTGACTTTTATCCAGTACCAAAGCCCAATTCAACGCCTGGGGAACAACAGCCTAAGGTTATTAGTCAGCGTGAAATGATATCTGTCCTACCTACAAGTAATGGGTAGCTGCTGCTCTTCCCATCAAACTGTTGCTGGTGGTGTGGTATTTAAGGGGTGCCCAGCACCCGACCTGCCCTGGGTCCTGGTAGGCTTGGTTCTGCTGCAGGCAAGTGGAGGCAGCAGTTGGTGGGCTGAAGCTGCAGCCTCCCCAGCCTCCTCAGCCCTCACCCGTGTGACTCTGGTATTGGAGTAGTAGGTTCTACTCAGAAAGCTCCTTTCTCTCACTCCACAGTGAGAAAAACCTGTTTTAAACACACTGAACTCTCCTTCAGTTTTGGCAGTGATACATTTACTGAAGATCCAGGGATCTCACATTTAACTTTTGTGAAAAATACTCCTGCAAGGCAAATGATGTTACGTAGCCAAGTACTCTGGACTCAGTCTCTCAGACTTGAATAAGTGAATCAAAATAACGCAGATATTTGATGGAAGACCATATTTGATGCTAGATATTTCTAATTAAAAAAGAGCATAAAATTTCATCCCTTCACTATACTCCCAAACACATATACAATTTCGGTGATATTTTCTTTTAAGACTGAAGGGAATGCTTAGTAAGGATGAGGCAGGTGAGGAAGAATTAGTGAGCACTTTTGTCACGAGGAATAATTTAAGAAAATCCATTTTGGTTTAAAGGCCTGCCTTCAGATAGAGTTTCATGTTGTCTTGAAGGCCCTGAGTCAGGAAAGAGCTCAGTAGTGCTAGGCATATCCAGGTAAGGTTGTATATAGCTATAGGGTAGACCAGCACCAATTTCATTTATATAGTTTTACTTAAAAGGATAAGGTTTAAGAGTACAGTAGAGTTCAAAAGAGCCTTAAAGCTACTACAGAAATAAAATACCATTTAGGTAGGAGTAACAAGTCAGGAGTGAATTATCATCTGAAACAAGCTTTACAGGCTTATAAAAATTAGCTGCTTCTTATGAAGACACACCTGTGCTTATCATTGATGAAGTTTCAGAACAAATTTCATCTATTTTAGTTGTTCATTATTTCTGAAAACTGGTTTAGGCAGTTTTTCAAACAACATTCAGAATTCTTCTGGAAAAAAGAAAAGCCACATGACAAACTCCATAGCAAATCTGTTACATTTGATCATATTTAATGTTCTTTAACCATTTTTTTGTGTCCATTTGGTGCTTTAGCCCTTCTCTGTAAATGTTACAAAACAATACTTACAGTTCAGTGGCTTTTAATGTGATAACAAAAGTTTGCTATTAAATCATGTCTCTTACTACATCAACCAACAAATCTTATACTTCATGAAAAATCCTCTTCCATTTCAAAAGCCGAGGTTAAAACTCCTAAAACATCAATAATTTTTTATAACTGTAGTCTCAGAGAGTTCACAGACAGTAAAATTAAACCTCTCTTTTCAGCTGCATTAGCAGTTTAGTAGTTTAACTCAATTGGCTAGAATTACTATTTGTGACTCAGAATGCTGTTCCACAGATTTGGTTTCTGATGTTCTGTAATTAATATAAACTTATTTGTTACTTTCTCCATACTTACAACAGCTAATATGTTCTCACATCTCAGGTAAGCTATGCTTTAAAACCCTGTTGGTATATTCAAATACTTAAATTATGGTGGGTATCATAAAAGTGTAAAACTGCATAATTACAATCTCAAAAGTATGGCAAGTTCTCCTTCACTGTAGCATAGAAAACACTTAGTTGTGCACTAGCTAGGAAATTCTCGGAAATAACATTAAGTATGTGTTGAAATTTAATATGAAGGAATAAAATGAATGACATGAATTTCATTTTCAGAAAAAATAGTGTTGTAATAATGTTTTATTAAAAATAGATAGATAAATAGATAGATAGATATGTTATATATATATAGTTAATAAAAAACATTAACTCCTCTTCCATAGATTAAATGAAAGAAGTGTCATTGAAAAATGGTCTGTGAGGTTGGGACTGGTCCAATGCTGTTCTTTCTGCAAGAAACATTCAGCATTAGTGAGCTGAGAGCAACAAGCTGGAATTATTTTTTTAATATATATTATTTCTTTAGAATAATGCAATCAACTACTCTATCTCAGGCAAATTGGTCCCTTAAGCCATAAATATACCCTGATTATTTATCTCATAAGCAGCCAAATGGAACAGAAAAAACAGGAGTTTTACTCTCCTACTGAATTTCTCCTCTGTGGTAAACATGCTTGCAGAAACAATTAAGCCCTCTGAAAAGAACATCTCTCATTTCCTGTGATGCATAGCTGAATTTGGGAACCAGCATCTGTGCATACAAGAGGATTGCTGCAATACCTGGTTAGTTTCTACATATTTACAAAGAAAATGTCATTTGCAGCAACTTTTATTGCATATGAAATAACATTATGTCTATTAGGTAATTTTATCCTCTTTTATCTTTTTTTTTTTTTTTTTTCTTTTAAATTTTATCCTTAAGCTATAAATATATAAAATATATTGCATGTTATATTTTAAGGATACTGTTCTTTTATTGGCACCAAAAGAGTTCATCTGAATGAAAACCAATCCTCTAGGGGCCTGGAGAAGTATTGTAAATATGACCCTGATGCGTGGCTGGGGACAGACTAATTAGCTAACCAATTATTACATGGGTAATAATAATAATAATTAATAATACTTCTCTTCACCTCTTTGAAGCAGTCCTGGCTAAGGGAAGGTGTAGGATCTACTGGAACTTGGACTTGCATTCTTTGCCATTTTTATGGTACTACCTAAATGCAGCTGGGAGGAGCTGTGGTAATGCTGGAAGCTGTGGTAATGCTGCTTTATCACAGAATCATAGAATTATAGAATTGCCCAGGTTGGAAGGGACCTTTAAGATCATTAAGTTCAACCATCAACCTTACTGTAATAACAACCATCACTAAACCATGTCTCTAAGCCATCTTTCAAATCCCTCCAGGGATGGGGTCTCAACCAACAGCCCATTCCAAGGCTCCATAATCCTTTCCATGGAAACATTTTTCCCAGTCTCCAGTCTGAACCTCCCCTGGTGCAACTCGAGGCCACTTCTTCTTGTCCCATAGTTTGTTCCTTGGGACAAAAGACAGATTCCCCCTGGCTACCCGCTCCTTTCAGGGAGCTGGAGAGAGTGAGAAGGTCTCCCCTCGGTCTCCTTTTCTCCAGGCTGAACAACCCCAGCTCCCTCAGCCTCTCCTCACAAGACTTGTGCTCCAGACCCCTCACCAGCTCAGTTCCCCTTCTGTGGACCCGCTCCAGCCCCTCGATGTCTTTTTTGTGGTGAGGGGCCTAAAACTGGACACTGCCCTGGTGGTAGGGCCTCACCAATGGTCACCAGTACCAGGGGGAAAATCCTTGAAAAGCTTGTTGGCTGGTGTCACAGAGGACTCCCTGTCCATCATGTTCCCCTCCTGCCTTGTGTTGTCCTCTCCCTAGGGAATGGTCTTGGGCTGGTCAGATCCTGGAGGCCCCCACCCTCAGCACACTGAGCTGCCACACACAGAGCACAGGGGTGCACGTGCCTGGGACAGAATCAGGGGTTACATCTAAGCTTGGGCTGCATTTCCAGTGTTCAACCACTCCAGGCCTACGTCTCAAGCTCTTCTGACTGTGGCATCTCCAGACTTGCTCTTTGTTTGGAATCACCAACTTGGAGTAGTCCTGTCTATTTAAACACCTGGAATTAGCTCGTATAGGGTGAGGCTTTTTTTGTTTTTCCAATAATTTTCTTTCTTGGATCATTAATGCTCTAAATTTCTTGAGCTCCTTCAGTTACATCTGGGCACCATTTAGCTCTCTGTCTCCCCAGGATAATGTGACAGTTTGTGAGAAGGAAATTAAATGTTAAAATTTCTGCAGGGAGCTGAAAAGAAGCATCATAGAATGACCAATGACCGCAGAGAGCCAAGGAGAAAAGATACTTCCTTTCGCTGAAAATGAGCCTCCCACTCTCACCTTCACACCTTCCCCCAGCATCCTGCTGGCTCCTGTGGACTCAATCAGAATTTTTGGAGCCAAACAGTTCATTGAAGAAGGTCTGAAAAATGACAGTTTCTTTGTAAGAGGGCATAAATGGTATTTATCCATTACAGGTAAACAATTAGCAGCTTAAGAGTGTTGAAATTTCTGTGCCTGAAAGCAGGCAAAGTGACCTGTACAGTCAGCTTTGGGCACACGATGCTGGCATCACCTCAGCCATCAGGTTGGGTCTCTTGCCTCTGACCTGGCAACAAGGTGAGGTGAATGGAGAAACAGGCAGACAGGGGAATGATTAGGCTTTTACACAGAACTGATAAAAAAGTATCCAGATTTCTTTATTTTTTTTTCTTTCTTTTCCCTGAGGTATTTCTAAGTAAAAAAAAAAGGACAGATGCTGGAGCTGTGGCCTCTCATCTTGATGGCCACAGGGCAATGTTGTCACCAGGTCTTTTGACCAGGCTCCTCTCCCCCTCTCCTGCAGTCAAACATGTAGCACTCCTTCCCTCACATCTAAAGGGTGCCGTAAAGCTTAATTAGTACAAAGCCCTTGGAGCAGAGATTAAAGGATGGCAGGGCTGAGGCTGGCACAGGCCGTGTCCCTTCGTCAACTGGGGCTGCTCAGGGGCCAGGTTACCCTTGGGGTGTCAGAGAAACTCCTCCGTGGCAGACAGACAGATGCATTTTCAAATGCAGCCAGTGCTGGCCCAGTTCCATTTCAGCTGGGTCCAACCCTGGATGTCTCACTGGTAGAAAAGAGCAGAATTAAGGCACGTGTTGAATCCCCCTAGACAATAAGTAAAGCGCCTTGGATCTAAGAGATGCCCTGAGGAACACCTTTGGCAAAAAACCCCTTCTCTTGTGGTAGGATGTGTTTTCATAAAAAAAACCCCAACAACCAACCAAATAAATGAACGCTTTATTTTCATAGGGTTAAAACCTGTGAAAAATCTGTGAACACCTTGCCATTTAAAGCTTGTCCTGAAATAATTCAATAATTCACACTCAAATAATTCAGCCATAGGACCAAATTGTTTTTTTTTTTAAAATACGTCATTGTAGAATAAAGTTAGTGGAAAATGGATGTGGGAGCTGGGGCTGAATGAATGACATAGAAAATACCTTAAGAGGTCCTGAAAGAAGGCAAGCAGAATAATGGAGAAGATGATGTGGCATCTGCATAAGTGTCACAGATGGGAGGCTGAGAAACATTCTGGTCTTATTACTTTAATATAAGTCAGGAATAATTCCCATACGTCATTCCTCCTACACAGGTAAATACCAGTAAGAAACCGGAGTCAGGCCCAGGATACGGATAAGCTAGAGCAAGCAGATAAACATTAAAGGGTGCATGTTTTTAGCTGGCTGTGCTAATGTGGTCTAATTAATAACAGTAATAGGATTTGCACATCTAAATCCCTGCACATCACACTGAAAACATACTCCTGATGCCTGCCTATGAGGAGATGGGTGAGGGGAGGAGGAAGGCAGGGAGAGGAAGTAGAAGAATAATAAAAATGGCATTTTGCCCTGCTCTTTTGGAGGAATCATCTCATAATTACTAAGCAGGATTGGCAACTCCCTTTAACGTCAGATTTTCTGGAGAGGGGTCTCTTTTTTTTTTTTTTTTTCTGTGAGTGGGGTAGCAGGGAGGGAGGGAAGGTGAAGTGAAGGATTAGCATAGTCTGGGTAAACAATGAAACCTGAATCTGGATGGTTTAAAATTCAAGATAATCCAAGCAAGTTGGGAGCTGTGCAGTGGGATAATTTGAAATGTAAATGTGACATTCTCCTCGGTAAATTAACAAGACATGACTGCAGGCTCTCCTTGTTACTGCAGTCACATTCAAAGAGTCACTCGCTCCTTCTCTTCTCATCTAATGCTATGACAATAGACAATCACCAGGAGCCTTTTCGAAATAAATATCAAATCAAGCCTTTACCATATCCAGAAGTGACATATGCAACGAATTATCTTTTATTCATTTTACGCAGAGTGTTGTTGCTATAAACACCATATTACAGGATGCAGCTGAGACACTGCCCCCCCCCCAACTTAACAACAATTTCATGCACACTTCCATAGAACAATGGGCAGAAGGAATCAAATTCATGATTATGAAACAAAGATTTAAATTTTATTGTGCAATTGCCTGATATAAAATGAAGAGGATTGATCTTGCTTTGTTCCTGAACATCTTGGGGGCTTTTTAAAAATTACTTCTCTATTACTTTAAAAACTATTGAAAAAATACCCTTGCCAAACATAAAAAAATGCCCTGACCATAACAAACCTAATCAATCATGTCAGATGATATGACATGCTATCTATACAGTACCACTGCTGCAAATTCCATCTGTCCAGAACATGGAGGCACATTCTCCTGCTCAGACAGAAACAGATGGCAGCATTTAAACTATTCATGTAACTTCTGTGTTGCTTCCTGTTTTCTCATGGGAGACCTGGGAAAGGGGGTACTATGGAGATGGCTCTTGCCCTGTGTTTTGTCTCAGTCTTACGGCAGTTTAGAGCAAACTTGTCTATGGTCCCTTGAGGAGGGTCACCAGGGAATAGCTGGCAGGCACTTATTACAGCCTGTCTCTATTCTTAATGTTTTTTTGACTCTAATACTCTTTCTAGCCTCTCCTAAGCCTCCAACTCACTGTTAAACTATCTTTGGAGAGGTGTTAGAGCAGGACCTTAGCTTTTACAACCACCAATTCTCAATCATAAGTGTTTACCCTTCAGAAGGTTTGCAGGGCACCTCTCTCATTACAGTGGTAGAAGGATCTTCTTTGTGAACTTGATCAATACTCAGCACTGGTGAGGCCCAATCTTGAGTACTGTATCCAGTTTTGAGCCCCTCACCACAAAAAAGACATTGAGGGGCTGGAGCGGGTCCACAGAAGGGGAACTGAGCTGGTGAGGGGTCTGGAGAACAAGCCTTGTGAGAAGCGGCTGAGGGAGCTTGGGGTGTTCAGCCTGGAGAAAAGGAGATCGAGGGGAGACCTTCTCACTCTCTCCAGCTCCCTGAAAGGAGGGTGTAGCCAGGGGGGAATCTGTCTTTTGTCCCAAGGAACAGACCATGGGACAAGAGGAAATGGCCTCGAGTTGCACCAGGGGAGGTTCAGATTGGAGAATGGGAAAAATGTTTCAATGGAAAGGGTTATGAAGCCTTGGAATGGGCTGCCCAGGGAAGTGGTTGAGGCACTACCCTTGGATGTTTTCAAAAGATAGAGACATAGTTCAGTGTCTCTACTAAAGACATGTGTTTGGGGTTTTGGGTTTTTTGGTTTTGGTTGGTTGTGTTCTTGAGGGTTTATTTTTGATATGGCTTTCTTTTGTTTTTTCATCAGAGTAAGGTTGATGATTGGAGTAGATGATCTTAAAGGTCCCTTCCAACCTAGATGATTCTACTATTCTACTAGCTCCACAATAGCTCAGCATTTCAGAGAAAAACACATGTTTAAACAGAATATTTTGAGAATATCTTTTCCTCTTAAATTGAAAGCTGCCTCACTCCGTTGCTTATAACCCACAGGTTGTCCAGAGAAGGCTTCTAGCCATGTTTGCTGCATTATCTCAGGCAGCCAGTCAAACATTGCCTCAGCCAGCCCTCCTTTCAACTTGTGACATGGGGTGCATGACATGCTCTAAGCTTGGCCATCCTCATCAGAAAGAAATGCTGATCTTTGCGAAGCTCTAATGAGTATCATTCTGGTTGCACATATCTGCAGTATGGAGAGAGCTGTTTCCCGCCTATGGCATTGGTATTGCTTTTCACATGTATTTTAAAAAATAAATTCTCAGAAATGAACCATTGCCAAGGCTTTAGCACGCTCATTAATCTCTTAAAGTTGGGTTGCTCCACAATAGGGGCTGGCCAGTTATCAACAGTAATCCCAGAGGGTTTCATGTAACTTCAGCCTTGACATATCCTAAAATAGCTTCAATTAAATATTACTTTCCATGTGCTAGCACAAGCTCTCATGTGTCTAAACAGAGATTTTTTTTCTCCATTGGTTATTTTATTGACTTTCATCACAGTCATTACTCCATTTCAAAAGTGAAAAATGCTTTCTGTATTGTGAGCGAGGGATCTAAATAGCACAAGCTGTCAAATGCTTGTTAAAATACAAGCTTTCTAAATCTTTGTTATACTGATGGGCCAACTTGGACATTCCCAGCAACAGCAGCAGTGCTGTAATAATGCAAAGTCCTTAAGCAATGAAGGATCACAAGCATCCCTAAGAAATTCCAGCAAGACCTGCCTCGTCTCTAGCGATACAGGTAGGACTTCCCATCCCAAAAAGGATTTGCAAAGATCCCTTAAAACACCACTTCTACCATCAGCAGGATTCTTGGTGTTTTCTAGCAACCATAAGTATCATAATTGTAAAACGTGACTTCTGCATTTCTGGATGCTTTGTTTCCCTTTTTTTTTTTTTTGGTGGAAGGAATGTTATGTCCAGAAAGCACATTTGAGAACACCCAAGTTCAACAGGCCCCTGGTAATACTGGAGTTCCCAGTCCTGCAAAGGGGACTGGGATGTAGACACCTCTGGGCAGAAGTAAGACAATGGTGACTGTGTGCTAACAGAAGCCAGCTGCAACTCATCACAACATGTACCATTTAACGTCAAGTGGAGAATGAAGGGTTTGGAAAGAAAGGACATCTAATTTCCTGGCCTGGCTGGGGTAGAAAAACTGAATCAGTAAAAAAATTAATCATAAACCCTGTACTGCCAGGAGATTTGCAGTCATAGATTTTCAGTGCTACAGACGAGACTAAGGACAGTGTTTTCTGACTTCATTATCTGACCAAATGCCATTTAAAATTCCCTTGATTTTTTCTCAAAGGGAAGACATGAGTTTCTGTATTTATGTTCCTTGTCAATATAACATGGGTGCTGGAGAGCTGGAGCAGTTCTATAGTTTAACCAGAACCATCACAATTCCTGACATCGAGAGACCATTCCCAGCCCCACAGTGGCTTGTTTGGCAAGTCACTCAGGATCAGAGCTACACCATCTGGGTGCTTCGCTTGGCCATGGGTGAAGGTGTCATAAGAACTTGGCTTCTCAGTGCGCCTGCACCCTGTGTTCACCACAGAATCACAGAATCACATGGATTTGGAAGGGACCTCTGGAAATCATCTAGTCCAACCCTACTGCCCAAGCAGGTCCACCCAGAGCAGGTCCCACAGGATCGTGTCCAGGTGGGGTTTGATTGTCTCCAGAGAAGGAGACTCCACCACCTCTCTGGACAGCCTGTTCCAGGGCTCTGCCACCCTCACAGGAAAAAAGTTCCTCCTCATGTTTAGGTGGAACTTCTTATATTTAAGTTTGTGCACATTTCTTCTTGTCTTATCATGGGGCACCACTGAAAAAGGACTGCCCCCATCCTCTTGACACCCTCCCTTTAAGTATTTATAGGCATTGATCAGATCTCAGACTAAAAAGCCCCAAGTCCCTCAGCCTTTCCTTGTAAGAGAGATGCTCCAGGCCTCTCATCATCTCTGTAGCCCTTTGCTGTCCCCTCCCCAGCAGTTCCCTGTCCTTCTGGAACTGGGGAGCCCAGAACTGGTCCCAGTGCTCCAGATGGAGCCTCCCCAGGGCAGAGCAGAGGGGCAGGATGACCTCCCTCCACCTGCTTGTCACACTCTTCTTGATGCCCCCCAGGATGCTATTGGCCTTCTTGGCCACAAGGGCACATTCAGGCTACTCAGCACTGCATCACCCCCAGTGAAGAAGCTCACCTGATGACTTTTTGTTGCATTCACGCGATGCTTGGCTATAGCTGATCACCCTTCTGATCCCCACAGCACACAGCCCCTCTGTGCCATACTTCACCCGGCTTCAGCGGTGCCACAGTGGCCATACTCTGTGAGGGTGAACCGATGCACCCATGTGAAAATAACCCTTTGGCATCTGGAGAGACAAAGAGCTTATAGAAATGCTAAGTAGAATAGCCTGGCAGTGTCCACTATTGTTAATAATTTCATGATGGGTTTCAAACATAACGTTTTTATACCATGATTGAAATTTGCCCTTGTGTTTGACAGGAAACGGGCAACATCAGAGGAAGCATTGAAGTGACTGTGAGCACTTACTACTAGGACATGCAAGTTGACAAGTTGCTTCAGAATTCAAAAAGATTTTTTACTGTGATGTCCTAGCACAGCATTTGATTCCTATATTCCAGCTTATCATGTGGAAGTTAAATACTGATTAACTGTGATGCGAGAATGCTTTAAAGTAGAACCCTGTGATTTCCATATTTTCTGACAGATATAAACTAGTTATTACATAATATTTGCATGACTTGTCTGTTTTATAACCTTAATCAAATTAAAAGATTTAAAGAAAAATCTATTATTTATAATGGTTTTATGTAGCAGGATTTCATTTTAGCCTGAGGAGGATTTATTTATTACAGATATTTTGACAGCAGTTGATATTGTCCAAAACCTGAAAAAAAAAAGGGGAAATACAGTCAGGAGTACTTAATAACCTCTCCTTGACACTGTCAGAACATGAAAGCTGCAGCAAGATGAGTCTGCTGAGGATCTGTGTTTCCCAGCTATTTCATTCTCTGCAATCTTTTTCCTCTCCCGTGTTACAGCTGACAGCTTCTTCCTTCCTCCACAGCCTATGGCAACTGACCGAGAGTGTCATCGGTTTTCACCTGGAATATTGGACATTGTGATCAAACGATGATGTTAAAACCAAAACCGCAGATTGCCAATAGGATAACAGATATCATAAATATCAGAACCAAATGTAAAGGAGTTCTCTAGTAGATAACTTTTCAAAGAAATATACTAGTCCTCAAACCCTGCCATATCGCAAGAGCAGGAACAAATCTTTTTTGTCATTAGAAAGATGGTATTAATTGTAAAATCAGAAATTCATTAGCTTTGGTCCACAAGACCATTAAGTAGCTTCACTTATTCACATTGCAAATCATCCCTCCTTGGATGCATGGATAGAGTTTAATCCACTTTTATTCTTTTTTTTCTTCTTTTTTCCTTTGTAAACGGTTATTTTATATTAATTCCTGTACTATATATCACACAGTACGTACAGTCATTTACAAATCTCATAAAATCAAATGTCCCTTTTCATCAACTTGTACAGTAGTTTAATATTGATATGGCTTCATACAATTTGGCTTGGTTTGATCTTTTTTCCCTCTACTGTCTCGCTCAGTGCCTAAACACTAAATGACAGATGTAATGACCATTGGGCAAAACAATTGATTTGATTTGAAATCCCTGTTGCAATAAATAAAATACTGTCATTTCTTTTTTCCTTTAGACAGCTGAAAAGGAAGATATTTAATCTTCTGACACAGTGTCACATCAGTGACTTTGGTATCAGTTGGATGCACAGAGCACAGACAAATGAGAACATAAGTATGTTTAAAACACAAGGTCACTCACAAGCCAGGTTCTGTAGAGCTCAGCCATAATAAACTTTCTTAACTAAGTCCTAATTGGGCTCCACAGTTCAAGAAGCACAGGAACTGCTGGAGAGGGTACCGAGCAAAGGGCTACAGAGATGATGAGTGGACTAGAACATTTCTTGGATGAGGAAAAGCTAAGGGACTTGGGTCCTTTTAGTCTGGATAAGGCTGAGGGGGGATCTGATCAATGCTTATAAATACTTAAATGGAGGGTGTCAAGAGGATGGGGCCAGTCTTTTTTCAGTGGTGCCCAGGGACAGGACAAGATGGAACGAGCACAGACTGGATCAGAGGAAGTTCCATCTAAACATGAAGAGGAACTTCTTTCCTGTGAGGGTGGCAGAGCCCTCCCAGAAGACTGCCCAGAGAGGTGGTGGAGTCTCCTTCTCTGGAGACATTCAAACCCCACCTGGACACGTTCCTGTGGGACCTGCTCTGGGTGGCCCTGCTTGGCAGGGTGTTGGACTGGATGATCTCCAGAGGTCCCTTCCAACCCCATGTGATTCTGTGGTTCTGTGAACTCCTGTCACAGGAGGTACATAAGTTCCTTCCTGATGTGATGGTCTCTTAAGAAAGCAGGTGTCATGGAAGTTGTACTAGCAGTTACCAGATTTGTCATAGAGCCCATATCAGATGCACAACCCTGCTTTTCCCTGGATTCTCATTAGATGTAACAGCAGCAAAAGCCCCAAACCTGCCATTGAACATGTAACCTACCACTGTAGTGACCTAAGCACTGGGCAAGCCATGGGTTTGGTATGCTCTTTCAGCTCTGGAGGAAGAATCCAACATTCCAGACAATTCCAGGATTTCTAATATTAATTTCAACAGGAGCAGAATTAAGCATGGGACTATCAACATTTAGATATGCCAGCATTTGTCCCCAGCAAAATCTATGACAAAAGGAAGACAGATCCAACTGGAAAGAAAAACTATGAACAACCATTCCTCAGCCTGCTGCACTGTAGAAAAGACATAAAATTTGAGTTCAAACATTTTATGAGATCTCCTCCTATCATAACCACAACAGTACTGGTGGGCAGTGTTTCTTTGGGCTGAGGACTACTATACCGCTGGTGGATTCACTGCTTTTGTCACTGTGTGATCCTGCAAAAAAAGCTGGAGAGAGCAACTAGTCAGAAACCCCATCTCACAGCAGCAGCAATAGACACCACCAAAATAAAAATGTTTTGATAATCTAAGACCTTTCTGGAATTTTGACTGTATTTCCATGATGTTCAGGTACGTGCTTGAGCGATACTCTTCTTTGCATTTATCCCACAGCTCTCCTTCTCAGCCTTTCTCATTGTTTTCTTTTCCCTCCATATCCAGTCACCTCCTTTTCATGACGGGAACAATTCTCTTCCCTTTCATCACATATAAAGTGAAACAAAATTAATGTATGCTTGTGTATCACATGCCTCTTTCATATCTCTTCGTGCAGGGCAAGTCTATTTCTCAATACTAAGAGCCAGAATTGGAGAACAGGAGTACTGAGCAACCAAAGATAGCTGGGAACAGGAGGAGAAATAGCCACTGCCCATGGGACTTTGCAGTGCCCATGCACGGTAGCCCCAGGGCACATGATCAGATAGCCAACGCTCACACCTCCCATCCACTGGGCCCAAGCTTTCCCACCCCATACGCAAGAAAGAGAGAAACCTCTTACTTTGACCTCCAGACCCAAGCACCATCCCTTTACACATATTTGAGGACAGTGAAATAATTGTCCTGAAACAAAATCACTTTTATTTGGAGCAATTTGTCTGCCCTGGGAAGAATAATCTGTATTGCAAGAATGGTAAGGCTATTCTGTTACTCAGTGACAACTGCCTCTTTTCCCATCCAGTAATCCCTGACTTGCTACTGGTGGGTCACTGCCCCACACAGATGTGACTCCAGATGGTTTATATGAGGACAGTTCTGTGAAACAGGCTCAGAGTGCTCTCAAGCAGATTCATGAATTACTTGCATTAAGACAATTTTGTGCAGACAAAACTGAACCGAACCAACCAGGCAACAGGTTTAGGCCCAGCATGATGAGCACTGGTGTAAAACTCAGAAGATATCAGGATACACTTGAGTTTGATCGTGCTTGACTTGTGACCCTGGTTAAGTCACTTCCTTCTTCTTGGTCTCATTTCCTAATCTGTAAAATGAGGATACTGAATTTTATTTTCTTCATGAAGTGCTTTCAATTTCCCTTCTGAAAGTCATCATTAAAAACTTGTTGGTTACACTTCAATTCTATGTACTTTGAAATTTCCATATCAAAACCAGGTCCATTAGTCTATGATGTTAGTTCTATATCTGTCAATAGCGGTCGATGATTGATTCATCAGAACCTTAAGATTTTTATAATGCACATAACTGAATTATAGATAAAAAATTATTCGCATGAGAGAACATTTCTTCCTGACTCAAGATGGTGATCGGCTTATGACTTGAAGTACATGGGCTGATCGCCCTTGTAATTTTATCCTACCTACTGTAACTGCAGAAGCTTTTTTTACAGTACTCATATGTGTCCAATCCTTTTTTAGACTTGTGCTAAACTAGTTGCCTCAATAATTCACTTTCCATCTGCTCAGGTTCTGATATAGGTGAAGATTTATAATATTAAGGACTGGTTCCAAAGCTCAGCTTCTTGGTGCTTCAAAATTCAGAAAGGACCTTACCTCAAGGTTCTTAGTCATGGCTTCTTGGAAAATGTTGTGATTATACAGAATAAAATGAGGACATTAAACAGCATCCCAAGCTTAGCAGTGTGCCTCCTCTATAATGCAGTCACTTGTTTACAAGGTAATACAAAGGAACACGCATCTATTAACAAAATTAATGATGAACAATTACTGTAATTTCTCCTTGCTTGGAAAATACCTCTCGCAAATAAATTGGGTTAACAGTAGTTTGCTGATTGGCTTTATCTTGCAAACAAGACAATGAACAATGTTAAGAAATTTGCTTCAGTAACATTAAGATTGTGGTTTAAGAAGCAGTATAAATTTTTTTTGGCTGTTATGGGGAGTGGGCATAAGCAAACAAAAGCCAGAGGAGCTTTTTGTGCTAGATGTTGTGCTTTCATTTCTGAGGGCTGTAGTTGTGGCATAGTAGAAATGGCTTAGTTAGACACAAACTATTTGTTTACTTTTCTGAGGGATCTATAAAGTGCTTAGTGCGTTGGTGAATAAAAGCTAAATAGAGTAATGAAAATATTTACTACTGTCATGAAAGGACCGTTGTCTTCAATGGCAAAAATATGTGAGATAGATAGATAGAATATGCATGGAAAAGTGTCCAGGAGAAAGGTCTACATGTGCACTTAGACCCTGCTGTTTTATAGTTAGGTCTGGCCTTTGTTAGCACGAGGTCCAGCAGAGCACCTCTCCTCGTAGGTCCATCCACCATTTGTGTCAAGATGTTATCACCAATGCTCTGCATTGGGCAACTCATCCCTGTTAGGCTGCAGATTAAGAAATTTATTAGAAATACCTGCTTTGTGATTGTTTTAGTAAAACAACTTTGCACTATTTTTCTAAAGAATGTACAATTACAGCATTTGCAGGGGAGTGCTACTGTGTCCAAAAAATTGGTCTCAATGGCAACGGTGTGACCGAAAATCATTCTTAAGCTCAGAACTAATAATTATAAGGCAGCTCAGATTTTCAAAGTAGCCCAAAACCAAAAATAATATATACCATGTACTGTGACTAAGTGTAATGGCCTACAGGAAAACAAAATGCTAAACAAGAGCAAGCAAAATACTAATTAGGTAAAATTGGGAGAAAAGCTAGTAAAAAAACCCATATTCTCATATTTGGACATTTCCTATTACGTGAATTAATTGGTTAAGCTTTTCCCTCCCTTTGAAGGAGTGTTAGATTTAGCCCCACAAAGCCATGTGTGTTCTCTGGAATTCCTCCTTAAAAATAGGAACCACTTGCTAAAAACCATTTCACTATCATCTCCAACTTGATGTTCTGGAATGCTGAATAGTTCCAGCTCCCCTAAACTGTATTCTGCCACACTACAACTGGGCAGAGTTGCCTACCTCTGGGCAGAGACTTACAGAATTAGCCTGTGGCCCCTGTAACTGCAAATGAATGAATTTTGAAAGGAAAATTACTCGGAATTTAAAATCTGCTTAAGTTCGACGTCCAGTGGTGAAAATGTTGACAGGAGCATGTCATTGCTTTCTGCCAAATTGCTAAACAAAAACTCCTGCCCAAAACTTATGTTGCTATTCCAGTGTCACCTTCTACTTCTCTCTGTAAAAGTGAGTCCTGCAGCCTGAAACCAGAGGCGAGAAACCTTCCCAAGCCTGCTGTCACGACACTGGAGAAACTCTGAAATAACCACTCTTCCTGAAAAAGACAAAGTAGGCAGCACCACAAAAGCATTCTACAAAAAGGATGGTTGTCTACAAGAAATCTGTAATCCAGCTATCTGAAATCCGCTGAGGTCAAGCTCTGAGACAGCTGGAATAATGTGCTCTTCCTTGATCCCAGGACTTGATTCTTTGATCCCTTGATCTTCAGGATCCCTGAAATCCCCGGCTGGGAGTCTGACAGTGCTAGGAAGGTGAAATGCTTGCTTTACATCAGCCATGACAATCTGTAAATACTAAACCCTAATCCCTTTTAAATCAAATCAACATCTTTTCCCATGTTATTTTCTGTGTCACTGAAATACATACAGATTATAGAGAAAATGGAAAAGGCTGTTCATTGTTCCTTATGAAGTAAAATTACAGGTATAAAAAGAAATCATTTTCTTAATGTCTGTTATACTTCTGGAACATGATTGATTGTTGCTGTTACTAAAACATCAGAGAAAAATCACTTAAAGACAAAATAATCTTTTTGTTAGGCTGCAGAGATGTCATGGAGATTGCTCTGCTCTAAAGCATGCATTCTTGCTATCAGGCCCCCAAAGGATTCCAGACTTTTATTACCAGTATGTTCTTTCTATATAAAGGAACCCAACACAGGGAGGAAACAGAGGCACACTAGAGATCCTAGGTTAAAAAAAAAAAAAAAAAAAAAAAAAAAAAGGGAAAAAATGAATCCTTGTATTGAAGAGATTAAAATCAGGTAAGGTAAATATGCACTTATCTATGTAATCTGTCCGTCCATCTCGGCTCCTAAGTGACTTCATTAAATGAAGCCACTTTTAAAATGGGGTTTGATGAATGGGATTGAGCACTGTGATTGCCTGTGAGAGCAGGGGGATGGACTCCACATCCCTTTCAGCGTGTTTCTATGACTACTGCTGTGACTAGGAATCAGACGGAACAAGGCTGGCCTCCCTGGTGTGCCTGTCATCACAGTACTAGGTACCACCAGGTATAATTCCCTTCTGTTAAAAGGCATGGACTTTCTGTCTTATCAAGAGTAAATAATAATTTTAATAAAGGTTAGTGGGAGAAAAGCAGCAAGCCTTGATCATTACCATGAGAATATTTCCTTAATCTATTTGTGCCAATATTTATTTCTGTATTTTTATCTTAATGTAATTATTTGCTATTAAAAACAACCTCAGTTAGAAACAAATCTGTTTTAAGCCTACAGAGGGAGGAAAAGAAGCCACGAAGTAGTTTCTTGGAAGAAGATATTGTACTTATAAAATCCCATTGTTAATATCTTCAAAATAGTAATTTCTTTATGACACAAATGTCTCAACTTGTCCTTGTTTTATTGTAGGTTGCTGTGGCTTCAGCAGATATCTAGGGATTGATGGCTATCTCGTCATTTTTGTTGGCAGTAAAATACAAGTACGAAAAGCCAACTATTATTATCACTACATGCTGAACACACCTCAAAGGATAATTCTCCTTTGAGGGACTCCTAAAGCCAATTGATTTCAGCTGGTTGTATTTGCATAAACACTCCCCATTGTATGTCTGACTCTCCAGGACTCCAACTAAGCCACCTACATCACTCACTTGAAGCAAGAATCTTTATTTTATACTTTTGTCCACACTGAAAGGTTAGGATCTGCTTATGCAACTTGGCAACAGGAAAGCAAAGGGAAGGAGCTTTGGCACTGTTTTTCCTAAAGGATTGATCGAGCACCTGAGTACACGGGGAGGGTGAACTGCACCTTGCAAAGGTCTAAGAGCAAACAGAGCAGGGCAGAGGCTGCCAATCTGGACGGCAATTCAAACTCTCTCTGGCATAGAGACAAATTCTGAGAAAAAGTGCTCAATGGGATGTTGTCACCTGACATCTCATGAAGGAGACCCCTTATTTTATGGACAAGCCTACTGGCATTTTTCTATTCTTTTATCTTCCTCCAGTCTAGGAAAACAGAACCATGCAACTGAGAAGGCAGAAAATATTATCGTCTCTAAAAACATCGCATAATTTTACCCCCTGCTGCGACTTTGCTTTGTATCTCTCATGAAGACTTTTGTCCAAGGGGTGTGCCTCACATCAAGTCATGGCAAACTGAGAGAAATTACTCAGTTTAGTGACAATAATAGCATTTACTGAGATTTCCCCCAAAGGGAAGGTGCTTTCATAACAGATGCCCAGAGCTTACAGATATATT
Source organism: Scolopax mira (assembly GCA_004320125.1). Lineage (NCBI taxonomy): Eukaryota > Metazoa > Chordata > Aves > Charadriiformes > Scolopacidae > Scolopax > Scolopax mira. The sequence continues at coordinate 23,321 of BJBW01001797.1, read as the reverse complement.
GATGAAAAACAGAGCATATGATCAACTGGGGCGACATTAAAAGTGTTGAGAGGCACTATATCTTCCATTAACGATTTGCAGGTGCACAGTCCAATAAACCAAGCCAAAAAGGCAGTATCTTGTCATGATTTTACTACTTTGCGTGGAATATGCAGATAGGAAGATGACAGATGATTTTAGAGAAGTACAATTAAGTCAGTATTGAAAAAGTTGATCAAAGCCCAAAGAAAGAGTTGCATTAAAATGAATCATCCTGAAGTCATAAAATCAGCTGTAAACTCTTAGCAATGAAAGATTAAATGAGGGGGAATTTAATGTTGTAAATGAATTTGAATTTTCTAGTAGAGTACTTGATAGTTGCAACAGACTTTGACGTCTCAGAGTATTCACTACAGTTTCAGGACAGCCTGGTCACACCGCGGGCACCTGAAAGAATCATCAAATAAACTGAATTGATGTCTGCCTCATTATAAAAAAAATTAGGGTTATTAAAAAAACCCAAAAACCAAAATGCACAAACCCTTGTGTCATAGCCCTTAAAACAATAGCCCCCCAAAAATGTCATAACCCTTAAACCTGACACCTATTTAACCAAGAAGGATATTGGTCTTTTCAAAGAGGACCCTATTTTATAGCTATTGCAGTCACTGGTCTGGATCATGCTGCTTAATAATAATAATCAGATGAATGATAGTTCTGATATATTCATCAGTAGATCTCTGATATTTAGCATTATGGTGTACCAGAAACAGTATTTTGGATGCATTCGATATCAGTATGGAGTTCCAAGACTGCAGTGTTCCACTTAAATTCACTTAAATTTTTGCCACAACTGATTTTGCTGAAAACTTTGTAAATTATAACATTTAAAGATGCAGCAATCATTTTTCTAAGGAAGCTTGATCTATCATTAAGCAGCTCTACAGTTCTCCGTAAGGATACGTCAGAACTTTGTCAGCACAGATGCTCTGGAGAGGGTTTCATCGACAATGTTTGGCCCCGGCCACTGCTGGAGGAAGGATAACAAATTAAATGGCTCATTGATCTGTTCCAGCACAGGAACGTCCTAGGTTTCTCTGTATTTATTGTAGCTGGTACTCCTTAATACCCATAGGTTTAATTTAACACCCTCAACAACTTTCTATGAGAATCTGTGACAAGCCTTTTAAATTAGGATATTCCTGTAAGAGAGACACGTCTGCTGCAGCTACACAACCTATCTGATTTCTATGAAGAACAATTCTGCAGTTCACACATGGTTGTATTAGGCTTAAAGTCAAGGCTGCAGAATGAGGTCTAGGGCCTGTTTCAGCACTGATGATCCAGGCACAAATAACATGCTTGAGATGCACATTTACATCAATCCTGTGGTATGACATTTGTTTGATAAGGGTCACTGTGCATAAAATTCAGCTCTGTGGAGAGAGTTACAAGAGGAGCATCCTGTAGGACCACTCAAATTCTGTTTCTGAACTCCAGTTTTCGAAAGACTCGTGCCTCAGTCTCCTGTTAGCCCTCTGTATGAGATGAATGTCATTCACTGCAATTTGTTGTTGTTATTGTTCAGTCCTGGGCTGTCTGCATAAAAGCTCCTACTTGATTAGTGTGTACTTCCCAGCAGATACAAAACACTCATTAAAAGAGACACTTTATTTGGAGAAATGAAAGACCATGGTGTAACATAAATTTTTAAGCAGAACTCCCAATTTAATATATTGGTAATTATTTTCAAAAGCCAAACTAAGCCCCAGTACTACATGGTAAAAAAATTAGCTAATTAAAGGCTCAGCCATATCCTCTGCTGTTGCCATGCTGGACGGAATAGAGCAGCAGCAGTGGACACAAGCAAGGGATCTGGCATTTCGTTTATTGCAAAATTATGTTTGATACAGCTTTATTGAATAACAAAATCTCTTAAACCCTGCAAATAGGGTTAAAGAAAAACAACCACCAACTACTTAAACAATATATTAAGAAACGTCTCTGCATTTTTGTGGAATGCATATTGGTAGTGTTTTTAAATATTTATACTTATTAATAGTTAATACAATCTCAATTTTAGGATCTATGTACGTTCTTGAAAATGAACATTGCTATATCCAAATAAGTATATACATTCATAGGAAAAATATAATACCCGGTATCTCATCTTTCTTTATCAAGCAGAGGACACGCACTTCCCACACACAACAGCCTAAACAATGAAAAATCTCAACTCCTAAGAGAATCAAAGACACATAATGGAAAATCTCCACAGAGCGTGTGAGAGGTGGCAGTGGTGCTCCTTCTTCAACCAGTACCTACAGGGCAGAGTTGGCCACTGGCTGTTTATTGAGTGCTTTGGCATGATCTTCATGGACTAAAGCACAGCTGTAGCATGTTGCTTCCATGAGACTGTTCCTTTGTACCACTAGTGACACCACCGGTGTTTTACTACATGGCAGTCACAATATTTAAGCTAAATTAGATGTTCTCACCATGACAGATTTACCTCTAGTGCAACTGTGTAAGAGTTGATAGACTAAAACTATGAAAAAGCTTGGTCTGTTGAGTTTATTGGTTAAATCTGATGTGTACAAATCACAAGCCATATTCTGTCTTTGGGCACACAGAGACAGTATGTGTTGTACTTAGTTGAAAGCCATAAATGTACATCTGTTACTAGAAAATGTCTCAAAATATTGTAACTCATTAGCTCAACGCAAACATAATTGTCCCTGATGTGCAAAGAACAGCATTGTCCTGAGCTCCAACCTCGGGAAGAGCTGCTGACCCCTTGTGTGAGCAATTCACTTGGCCTCCTGAACTTCAGTAAAATTGTGACAAAATCTGTGAGTATGGAATCTGCAGGAAAAAAAAGCAAATCACAACAATGAACTAAGATTTTCTTTGTAAATAACTTTCACTATTGGTATAAATATATCACATTACGTTTGAAGCATGGCTGCAGAAAGACCTGAATAGATGCTAAAAATACATGGCACTGACAGAAATATACATCAAGAAAAGGTTTGGGTTTCTTGTTCATGTTTGTTTGCTTCTAATGCCACACTATGAAACAGGACTTTGCAATTTAGGAGGTTTTAGCATCTGGTCTTTTGTTACGTGCTACTTAGATTTCTCAGCTAATTAATTCTAGAGACTATTTTTGGCAAAGCAGGTTTGTCTGCAAGGAAACTGAGCATATTGGAGAAATATTGGGAGAAAGAAGCATTCACCACTTAATGAATTGCCTTGATGTGTTTGAAAAAGGACTAGCACACATCAGTGTATAATCTGTCATTTCTGCCTCAGCGTTTTCATCTTGTCACAAGGAAGAGGTCTTTGGTAGTGCTTGAAAAACATTTTGAGTCTCTCCCCTCTTTCTCTAACCTGTAACACCTTCCATCTGCTAATCAGATGACAAGAAGGTGGCCACGTTGCCCCAAGAGAGTAAGTAAACAGAGCTGTAAGCCGTGGAGAGGTAAGCACAGGAGGAAACTATATTTCTGACTACTGCACTGGGAGACTTAGTGTCTTGCTGTTGTGGTCTCTTAGAAATTGGGCACAAACTTGAAGTTCCATCTAAATATGAAGAGGAACTTCTTTCCCACGAGGGTGGCTGCCCAGGGAGATGGTGGAGTCTCCTTCTCTGGAGACATTCAAACCCTGGAGACATTTCTCTGCAACCTGCTCTGGGTGGACTTGATCTGGCAGGGGGTTGGACTAGATGATCTCCAGAGGTCCCTTCCAACCCCATAGCATTCTGGGATTCTGGGATTCTGTGGGGTTCTAACACTGTTTGTGACTAGGTGGTCAAGCTCTCTGGCTCTGGATATGCCACTTCATTTTTTCTGTCACAGCAATTGCACTAAACCTGGCACTTCAACAGCTGTGGCAGCTCATCAAACCGTAGAAACCTAAATAGTGAGAGTCCAGAGCTCTGTTGGGGCCAGAACGAACAAGGTTTATCCATTTTGGTCCCCTCCCAAGGGTACTGGGATCTGGAGAGCAGTGAAACATGTGCTGGGCTTTTCTTGGGAGCAAAGTGAGACAGAGTGAGCCTCGATAAAGGGAGTACATTAAAATAACTAACCCCCCACTGCAGAGCAGTACAGCAGTTCCTGTGTCTGTTTCTGTGATAGAAGTCCAGATAGAAGAAGAAGTCCAATAGGAACCAACCCTTGATAGCAAGCTAAGGAAACAGCACTATAGGTATGGAATACATTAGCATCCAAGGTATTAAGTCTGCTTGAATACTAAATATTCAAGTCTCAGTGAAAGGCCAAATACCTGGCAATCATTGTTACAATAAAAATTTTAGTTTATTTTTACAATAACAGAGAAAGAGTCATAACAGGTATTTATACTTGTTTTCTGCAAGCGTATCCTGACATTTCTTACCAGATTTCTTGCTTTCTGGTTTGAGCAAATGTGATTTTTTTTCCAGGCTGAGAACTGCTGTGCCCAACTGCTCCATCCCCCCAAACAATATGAGTTCGAAGTTAAAAGAGAAGGCACTTGATAGTGAAAGGCCCTTTGAATCACCTGCATATCTCCTGTTTAGGCCAATGGCAGTTCCTTCCTGATGGGAGTGCAAGGGGTAGTGTATCACTGAGGCTACAATATCAAATGTTACACGAGCTGAGTACTAGCAATGGAAATAACATGGTTTATGACCCAGTCCTTAGTAGTCTGAGCATCACATTCTATGTCTAAACACTGTTGGCTTTTTATAGAGCTAAAGTCATGCTTAGAAAAATACAGGATTTCTATCTAACCTAGGTAGTTGCTCCTACAAACACTGCAACATTTACCATATTGAAAGGTGTTACGTTTTGCTTCATTAAAACATTACATTGGAGTATTTTTCCCTTGATAAACTGCATAAACTGAATCTGCATTTTCCTGGTTACTATTCTCCTATTCCACCATATTCCCTAACAAAGAAAAGAAGAAAAGGATTTAATACAAATAAAGAAAAAAAAATAGTGCTTTATTTTTATGAAATAAAAATGAAGAAATCTTGCTGATTCCTGTCTTTAGGAACCCAATAATGAAGATACGAGTAAGCATTTTTTAATCCATTTTAATGAAGTGATGAATGTGGAAAATGAGCACAGAAATCCTTAGTGGATATTACAGAAATAAGTAAGAAAGAAAGTATCAACCCCAAACAAAAACAAAAATAACTCTGGAGAGGAAAAGAAATTAATTTCAAGAATAACATAATGCTATGCAGGCCTGCTCTTACAGCAAACCATCAAGTTAATTTAATTCCACAAACCCCATTGCTCCAACAAAATGTTGTTTAAATCAATTCATTCTTTCATTATGCCTCTTAAGAGCACCATGAAGTGATGAGAAATTACAGAGATGACTTTCATGTATCAGAATCCCTTCAGTTTCGCTTCATTTTCTATCTTGACATGGGATTAATGTGCTGCATTTGCATGCTAAAATAGTATATTTAATTGTAAAATTGGTGTTGTTAAATTACCTTGCAGTGAGTTTATTTTAAATGGTTCATTAAAGTTTTTAAAATAGCTTGCTGCACGATTGCATCTCTGCTCTGCTTTGATGTATTACATCTTCAACCAATAGCTGCAACATGGAAAACCTTTACTTGTTATGCTGTTTGCCCTTTCAACAACAGATTTTGAGCTATAAGCTGTTTCAGGCTCACAGGATCAGATTCAGATAGTGACAACACTCCAGCAGAAATCCACTCCTCTCCAGAGCTGCACAATAATGCTACATGAGTATTGTGCATGTGCACATGTATGCTGTCATCTGGGGTGCAGATTGACCAGAATGTTCTCTTATGTGATTCTCTGTCCCCTCGACGTGGTTGACTTGCATGCTGTAGCACACACTCCAGTCACCACATAATATAGTACATGTTGTCATTAATGTCATAGAATCATATAATGGTTTGGGTTGGAAGGGACCTTAGAGATCATCAAGTTCCAACACTGCTTCCATGGGCAGGGACAGCTACCACTAGACCAGGTTACTCAAAAGCCCTAGTCCCTTCCCTTCCCTCCCCTTCCCTCCCCCCCCCCCCCCCCCCCCCTTCCCTTCCCTTCCCTTCCCTTCCCTTCCCTTCCCATCTTTTTTGTGGAAAAACAAGATACTTCGGGCTGCGAAAGGCCAGGTTGAAGAGTGTTCTTGAAACACCAGATATTAAGGGTTATGGGAGGCTACAAGACTTAGGGCCTGAAAAGATCTGAACTTTTTCGTGAAAGGGAATAATTCATCTGCATCAATCACTACCAGTAATCCACAGAAAACTACATTTCTCCTCTTTATAGATATGTATATAGACATGTATAAAATTAAATTTTATAGACTCACCGGAATTGTTTTGCTTGGAAGGGACCTCTTGAGATCATCTACTCCACCCCTCAAGCAGGGTTGGATACAGCAGGTTACTCAGGGCACTGTCCACTTGGGTTTTGAATGTCTCCAAGGATGGAGGTGCCACAGACTCTTGGGGAACTTGACCTGGTGTTTGACCACTATCACAGTAAAAAAGTGCTTTCTTTGTGTTTTTCCTGGGTGTTAATTTTTCCTGTTGCCTCTTTTCCTGTCACTTGGCACTAATGAGAAAAGTCTGGCTCCGTTGTGTTTGTTTCCTGCCATAAGGTATTTAGAGACATTGAGAAGGTTCAGCTTCTGCAGGCTGAAGTGTCTCAGACCACCTTTCCTTATATGAAAGATCCTCCAGTCTCTTACTCTTCTCTGTGTCCGTGTGTTGAACTCACTCCAGTAGGTCCATATCTGTCTTGTACTGGGGAACCCATAACTGGACCCAGCACTCCAGGTATGACGGGAACCCTGAGGAGTGGAGCGGAGCATGGCAGACTACCACCAGGAGCCACCAGGGTGAGGTACATCAGCAAAGCCACCAAAGAACAAGCTTCCCCAGGTGACTCTGTCCATATTCCCTCCCCTTACAACACACTTATCTATGTCTACTTAGTGGATAAAGGTTTTCCTCTACATTGAAGAGGGCAGAATTTAGGTTTTACTTTCAGTTTCATCTGTGTATTTCCTGTGTTAGAAACCATAACCTGAAGGCTGTTGCAAAAATGCAATTTTTAAACCTGCTGTCTATTCATATCTTTATTGACAATGTTCATATCAATATACTTGGAAATACAGCGGCAGCATTTCTCTCGAGCTCAATGGGAATTAAGCACTAAAATAGCTTTGAAGAGTCAAGTGTAGCTTGTAGAATAAGTCCTATTTTGAGTCCTTGCTGTGGCTTTTCAGCGACTCCTTTGCAAATATACACAAATAGTTGTCTATATTTAGGTCAGCTATATGCTTGAGCACTAAAATGTTGCTTTTCTTCCTGATGATATGGAGGAATATCATCCCTTAGGGAAGAATACTGTATCATTAAACTAATCTATGCTATTACGTCTCTATTATTGCTTCTGTGTACATGCATTTTCAAATTAAAAATGGTACATAGAAATAATATACATTTAGAAAACCAGTAGTATCAGTGCTAATATCTACTGGTATTGCTACCGATTACCTGTACGCTTCTTCCCTGCCATTACCTGGCATATGTTGATTAACACGGGAGAAAAGAGAGGAGAAGGGGAGAAAGTTTCCCTGGAATACTGAAAGCACAGACCACTGGTGATGGATGTGGGTTATCTTGCAAGTCCTGGAGTTACCCTGGAATCGTTCAGGATGGATGTGAGACTCAAGGTGAAGTCCCTGTCTTGGGTCCCGTGCACGTGACTGACACATTCAAGTTGCACTTTTCTCATGCCATTGTTTCACTTGCTTTCTGTATTTCACACATTGCCCATATATACGCCTAATGCTAGACAATATAAGGTACCTTTTAGATTTGTGAATGATTATCCCAGCTTTAAATCATACATAAGCTTTACATGGTAATACTCATACAAGAAAGCACCATTACACTCTTACTCCTATGTAAACAGATTTATCATCAAAAGAACAGTTTCTGTTTTCATATTATGAAAGTATCAGAGCCCTTCCCGAGAACAAATGGATGTGCCACAGGCTGGACTGCCTGAAGATATATTATCAAATATTGCTTGTCTATTATTTATTGGTTTACTATTACGGACAGGTTGCATGTGTTTGACACTAGCTTTGGCAGAAGAGGAAGAGTTTTACTTCCTAGACCCAGAATATGTTTATGCAGCTCAAAGAGCAGATCTCATATATTGGTACGGGGGCTTCTATTTTCTCAATCTGCTGTCATGGGCTACCTAGCATATACCTGTGGTCTATGTGTAGACAGTAAAAATTCTTAATGGTGTTTCTGCAGAATAATTTCTAGGTAATACCCAAAATTTTACTGAGAGCTGCTTTTGTTGTTATTACACATTGCAGGATGATTTTTGGTCATTTTTGTTTCCTGTTGTTACGGCAAGAAGAGTTTTAGGCCGAGCCTTTTTAAATAGAGCCTCGGTTTGTTCCTGATGCAAGTACTCAATGGCTCCCTGATGTGTTCAGCAAAATAATTTAACAAGCAGAAAAATATTTCCCTCTTTCTCTCCCCTCTTCTTTTGATAACAGATGTGCTTTGTTAATCTCAAAACGACATCTCAGTAAGTGCTCTCATTTCCTTTCCTCTTTTACACAAAAGCAGACACAAGTCTCAACTTTATTATTTAATAATATAATTGTCTCAAATCTTAAGACTTTCCAAATCCTCCTGAGGTTACCAGAAACAACTTTTGCTATTCTGTAGGTCTTTTCCTTGTTTTCAAGTACTGGCTTAGTTGCTCCATTCTGGGCTGGTTGGCAAATGAAGTCTTAGAAGATGGCATATGTAAATCATGGATCTGATTTCTAGGTGTGCCAGCAGACTCAGACACTCAAGAATCACTGTCTGATACATACATTTCTCACTCATTTTGAGAAATAGTAACTATGGAATGGTACAGATGAGATGAGAATATATTTCCCTATTTTTTCACTAATATTTCCTTGCCCTTTTGAAGGTTATAAGGCAAAATACTTTCCTTCCAGGTAAAAAAAGACTCTTCGGCTAATTAAGCTGCAACTATTCTATAGCTTGAATTATTTGATGTGGTTAATATTAGACTGAAAAGCCACAGCTTTCATTCCCTACTCCTGGTTGCCACAGTATCCTTCTTTCTAGAGAAGGTCTACAGAGGATGCTACAGCATCTTCTGCCTTCTGTGTGGAGGAAAGTCACCAAGTCAGTGAATTAATGCTAGTCTTCCTCCCGGAAGAGAAACCTGGCCATTGTCATGCTTAGCTCCTAGTCATCTTAGACAATAATTTTTACATTTTTATTTCCTGGTCTAAATAAGCAGTTCTTTCTTCATAAAATGGGGATGGATTTTAATTTGTGAAACCCTGCAGGCAGGTCCAGTCTGGGTAGGAGGGTCACGCTGATAAATCGGCCTCAGACGCCTGCTATTCCTAGACTACAACTTACTCAAATTGCCAGTGGAGTATAGAGCACGTTTCCTGGGAAGGACTGAAGTTATTTTTCCCAGCAGAGACACCAATTATGTTATGCTAATGGCAGTCATTAGCAGGCTTCAGGCTACTAAAGCTAGTGCATCAAATTTCCAACATCTTTTTCTGCCAACCCTTACCTAGAGCCCAGTGCAGGACTAGTTATCTTTAGAATTCTCTCTCTTCCCTCCCTCCCCACAACCTGGTGGAAAGGCAGGGGTGAAGGAACTATATTGATCTGGTGTTAGATCTTGAGACCAGGAACAGGACCACTAAAGTCACAGCTTTCTGTCCCTGCCAGCTCACCCTCACCGGGCAGGTCAGAATATTAGAAACAGACCTCCAGGAGTAAAAAAGAGAAACAGAAAGACGAGTCACCAAAAAAAAAAAAAAAAAGTAGATTTATAAAAGTCTCTTTAAATGGGGGAAAAATTGAATTGGTAGGTAGAGGTCTGATTTAGCTCTGGGAGAAAATAATGAGAGTAAGATGAAGAGGAATGAGATTTGCTGTATACTTGAGGGTAAATCTGATTAATCTGAGAAAAGACAAAATATATATTTACAAGGGATTGAAGAATAGAAAATAGACCTTGTAGACATTTTAAGAGGTTCTTTGTTAATTAGGCTGAGAGCTCAGCCATGCATATGCCCAGAAGCAAAGCAAATAGTGAGTTAACAGGTATTCCCTCCTCCCCAAAACCAAATCATACACTGTGCTGAAAAGAACCCTCCCAAATTTGCTGGCAATGTCCTCAGCCAGAACTAGCTACCGCCTCTTCTCGTTTTACCAGGTCATACCTCACAGGTTTCTCCTGTAGGCTCCTGAGCTCTAGAAGTCATAAAAATTCGATCACCCTGTCCCTAGAAGCCCGAATCTGCACTGCTCTGCCCTTTGATCCTCTCCGCAGTGCTCCTGGGTGCTTTGTTTCTTGTAGATCACTGACTCCCAAGGGTTACTCTCACCAGTGCTGCTCTTCTGCTTCCACAGCCTCTCCCTAATCTCACACAGCCCAACACCCACCCCAGCATTTTACAGACAGAATTTCTGCCTTTTGAGCCTTCTGCCCTGCTCCCCATCCTTTCCACCTGGGGAGGGCAGCTGATGGCAGTGCCAGATCTATTCTGCAGCAGATAAAGAATATGTCTCATAGTAATAGAGCCAAAGCTCTCCACAAAGACCTTTTTTTTTTTTTTTTTTTTTTTCTCAGCTCCTACCATAAATATTCCTCTTTTTCAGCTTGGATTTCCTTTCTTTCCAGACCTCATGTTTCCGGGCTGCTTGCTGTTTACCAGGCTGACACTGTCTGGGACTCTGGCATTTGCCAGTTCAGCCATCGACTCGGAGTGACATATTCCAAGAAAAATACAGCCTCTCTCTTTAGCTGAACTGTTCACTTCATCTGTTCCTGTTCCCTTTCTTGCCTCCCAACCCCCCCATTGCTGGCATACTCCAAGTCACAAAGGTGTGCCTCGAAGGAGCAATAACTATTGTGTAATTCCAAGGCTCATTTTTTGGTGTCAGTATCCAAACCTGACAGGTGGCTGTCAGCAAGAGCATCAGTAACCGTTAGCAATGCAGCACGATTCTTTCTGTTAGTTCACTGATTTGACAACCGCACTCCAAATCATAACAGAAATGTCACTGTAACTACATATTCTCAAAAGTAAATAGATCATGGCACCAACTGTGTGTTTGTGGTTCTCCAAAGAATCACCTCTCAGCAAACGGTTTACTTGGACACCGTTACGAGGCACTGAAAACATTATTTCCTGAAGTTCACATTCAGGTTTGTGACAGGATCTATGAATAAGCTTAGTCAGGCTCAGTTTGGCTCAATAAAGTTTGTATATGCACATGATGTTCATAAAACGTGAAGCCAAACCCAGTCTTGTGATTCCACAGACTTCAGACTGCGATAGCGCTTCTGTTTCTGAGGTCTCTTCGGAAACAAACTTTAGCTCTACTTAGGGAGGATGGAAGGAGTAATTGGCCTTGGTCAAAATCTGGAGTGAAAATTAAGATACTGCTGAAACAACACCATATTATGAAAAGTAGTGAGAGATGGTTCATAGCCCAGCTCTCAGCTGGCTCCAACAATTATTGTTCGGTAGGGGCTTTTGGTAGAGAAATTCCTAGACAATGAAGTTTATCTGATGTTTTGTTGGTTTTTTTTTACACTGAAGATGTTCATGTTTTTAAAACTCTTGTAGGAATCTAAAATATTATTTTGTGGTTCTCCAAATACATGAATGAAGAATAAAATTGAAAAATTTTTTTCTATTAAATCAAATGCTGCCGCGTTAAAATCAAGCAATTCTGCCTATGTTGCATGTGCATGGCTACTTTGTGCCTGTTTTGGATCATCCAAGATGGATGGAAAGATGGATCATCTGGAAACTACTGAGGTCCATCGTATGTGCAGGTTTTTTCAAGGATGCCCAGACAATTGTATATGCTTATAATAGGATATTCTGTCAGCTCCTGGCCTTAAAAATTCCTGGCATTTTCTGCCAGGCTTCCTTCCTTCCTGGTATCCCCTCCCAACACCAAAGATGGACATATTAAATCATGCTTTTACAAAAAGGGACAAATCATTTCTTTTCCTAGAATGAAAGCAGGAAAAGGCAAAGCTATACATGTGAAGGGATGGCACAGCTTATGTATGAGCAAGGCACAGAGACAGCAGCTAAATGCATTCTCAGGACAGTTACTATATTTTTTGCTGCAAAGCAGCAGTTTTTCATGCACAGAAAGCGCATGAATTTCCTGCCCACCCCCTGGCAGCGTCAACGTTCTCTCCAGGTCATGTTCAGGGATACAAATCAAATGATGAGAGGCCCTCTGAGGATGAAAGATTTCTATCATCTAGGATTTAGCTGATAGGCTTTAAAGTGCTTTTAAATCCTTTAAATCCACATACATGAAGGTGGGTACTGAGAAAGATGAACTGGGAAAAGACCATCAAGAGAACAGATAACTCAAAGATGGTGAATTTTGCGGGACCCTTTCATAACTGAGTCTATGAATTAAAGACAGGAGAAAGAAAGATAAACAACAACAAAAGAAAGGAAAGGCCAGTGGAGCAGGTGGAGATTGGGAGCTTGTATTTTTGACTGAGCCCTTGAAATGCTAGCTGCTCAGATAGATGCATTTTGTTAAGTATGGACCTCCAGTCCCTACCAAAGGGAGAAACATGAAGCATTGCCTACTGAACAACTTCTTTGCCTCAGTCTTCACTGGAAAGGGCTCAAACCACACTGCCAATGTCACAGAAGGCAAAAACATGGGCTCTGCAAATGAAGAACTTCCAACAGTATGAGAAGATCAGGTTCGAGACCTCTTAAGGAGCCTGAAGGTATATAAGTCCATGGGACCTGATAAAATCCATCCATGGGTCCTGAGTGAACTGGCAGATGAAGTTGCTAAGCTGCTTTCCATCATTTTTGAGAAATCGTGGCAAAATGCTGAAGTTCCCGCAGGCTAGAAAAAGACAGAATCACAGAATCACAGAATCTTAGTGGTTGGAAGGGACCTTTGAGATCATTGAGTCCAACCACATTTAAAAACAAAACAAAACAAAACAAAACAAAAAACAAAACAAAACAAAACACAAACGAACAAGAAACCCTAAAAAAACCCAAAACAAACCCCACCCAAACAAACACAAAAACACATCCACAAGCCAAAACAAAAAAACCCCATAAACCCCCAAAAAAACACACACAAAAAAAGCACCCAGCAACTAAACCCCACACCCACACCCCACCACAAACCAATCTTGGGCACTAGAGCATGCCCTGAAGAGCCATGTCTACACCCAGGGATGGTGACTCCACCACCTCCCTGGGCAGGCTCTTCCAGGGCCTGACCACCCTCTCAGGAAAGTCATTCTTCCCAAGATCTGACCTAAACCTCCCCTGCCCCAACTTCAGACCATTCCCTCTGCTCCTGTCATGATTCCCTTGGGAGAAGAGGTCAACCCTCACCTCTCAACACCCTCCTTTCAGGGAGTTGTAGAGGGCAAGGAGGTCCCCCCTCAGCCTCCTCTTCTCCAAACTAAACATGCCCAGTTCCCTCAGCCTCTCCTCATAGGACTTGTTCTCCAGGGGAACATAACCCTGATATTCAGAAAAGGAAAAAAACGAAGACCCAGGGAACTATAGGCCAGTCAGTCTCACCTCTCTGCCTGGCAAGATCATGGAGCAGATCCTCCTGGAATCTCTGCTAAGGCACATGGAAAATAAGGAGGTGATTAGAGACAGCCAACATGGCTTCACCAAGGGCACACAAGGTTTCATTAGCAGCAGAAGAACTCTGAAAGTCACTTACTGTGATAGACCCGGTAAAGAACAACATGCATTTGTGAGTCAGACATCCCTCTCTGTTCATTACACTACTTTTTAAGCACACTCCCTTCTTGTGAATAAGCATTTTCAGCATTTCCCTAAATAAATCCATGGTCTGCTCCCTGCCTTCTCTTCCCCTACAGGCCCTCTAAATGGTCGTTGGCTGCCACTTCAGAGGTCTTGTATCATACTAACTACAAGAAGCCTTAAGAGCCTGACAAGTCAATATCACAGAATCACAGAATCTTCATGGTTGGAACAGACCTTTGAGACATCAAGTCCAACCATGCACACACAACCTCCCCTCCCCCCAATCCCAGGCACTTGAGCATACCCTGGAGTACCATGTCTACACGTTTCTTAAATCCCTCCAGGGATGG
>BJBW01001796.1:102772-115422 GCA_004320125.1 Scolopax mira | reverse complement strand
GTCCCTTCCAACCTAGAAGATTCTGTGATTCTGTGAAACCAAACACCACACCCAAACAACACCAACGCAACACTAATCCATATCCCTGAGCACCATGTCAACTCGTCTCTTGAACACCTCCAGGGATGGTGCCTCAACCAGCTCCCTGGGCAGCCCATTCCAACGTCTGACAACCCTTTCAGGAAAGGAATATTTCCTAATATCCAACCTGAACCTCCCCTGGCACAACTTGAAGCCATTACCTCTTGTCCTGTCATCTGTGACCTCGGAGAAGAGACCGACCCCTCACCTCTCTACATCCTCCTTTCAGGGAGTTGTAGAGAGCGATAAGGTCTCCCCTCAGTCTTCTCTTGCTCAGACTGAACAACCCCAGCTCCCTCAGCCTCTCCTCATAAGGCCTGTGCTCCAGACCCCTCACCAGCTTCGTTGCCCTTCTCTGGACCTGCTCCAGCACCTCAATGTCTTTCTTGTGGTAGGGGGCCCAAAACTGGACACAGCACTCGAGGTGGGGTCTTTCCAGTGCCCAGTACAGGGGGAGGATGACCTCTCGGGTCCTACTCACCACATGGTTCATGATACAAGTCAGGATGCTGTTGGTCTTCTTGGACATCTGGGCCCACTGCTGGCTCACGTTCAGCTGACAGTCGACCAATACCCCTCTCACTCTCTTTTTTTTTTTTTTAAACTGATAACTTACTTAGAACTCTATTGCTAATGAGTATTAAATTCAGATATATTTTGGGGCTGATTTCATGTCAGCATGTATTTTTTGAAGTGAGACTTGATTTCTACTGTGTTTTTCACCCACCTGCCTTGATAACAATATTTTTCAAGAGGTCTGGAAAGTAGAGTCTTGAACCAGTGAGTTCTGGGTACAGGGAACAGGCAGTCTGGTTTTCTTCCTGTCTGTTCCTCTTCAGAAGCATCTTTGGCAAGATATTCAAAGCAAAGGAATCAGTTTTCTACTTTCATTTTGAATTAAATGAAACAACCACAGAGTTCAAGTGAAGGTTGTTTAACTCTCATTATTTTTTAAAAAGAAACTGGGTTGGCATTCTCATTTGGTGCCTTTGAATTCCCTCAGTTGCTTCAAGTACTTTGAGTCTCCCAACTATTATGACTGAACGTTTCATCAGTTTGAGAGATAAGGACTAGATTTATGCTTTTTTTTTTTTTTTTTGGTGAGGAACAGTTTGATAGTCACAGCATACTGGTGGCTGCAGGTGTCACAGGTGGAACTCCCTGAATTATTTATTCTTTTTTTTGTTTTTTCCTTATGGCTTTTGTGCAGTGAAGCAACAATCATTTTTGCTGATTAGTCTTGTGATACCAACACATGCTCTCTGTTGTTGTCAGCAGTCTTCAGCTGTAGTCTACCACATCATGGAATTCATGCTACATAATTGAGTATTTGCTTTAAGCATGTCCTTGGAGCATTTTGGTGGCCTACTTCTCAGCTGTTTACCATATTTTAATCAGACATTAAAAGAAATATTTTGGATAATCTGTTTTTGGCATCCTAAGAACACGCCTGGAGTGGCATAAGTGAGCCTGTAAGGCAGTAGTTTCGATGGAGTCCATTTGACAGCATGTTAATCAGTGTTCAGGTCTATATTTTGATGTGTTACACTAGCAAAGAGTCAAAGATGGTACACATAGGGATTTTGAGATAGCTGACACGATGACTATAAATTGTCCAGATATTACAGGTATTAAGAATGATGATGACTATGATATATGTTGCTTTTGCTTGAAGTCTTTCTTTTCAGGGGTGCTGCTTTTATCTTCTAAGGCTGCTCTGGCTTTCATGATCCTCCATGGGACTTTGTCATCATTAAAGGCCTTCTGAGACACTCTCCTACTCAACCAGAAGAATTTGTCTCCAAAAGTCACTGCTGCACTGTCAGTTTTCATTATTGGCCTGACAGGCTTTTCACCATAGCTGGAATAGGATCTCTGTTTTCTATATACTAATGCTGAAGCCAAATTATTTGGCAGAGCAATCGAAATAGTCAGTAATACATTGAAGGTTTTCTTGGCTAGAATTCCTCAGCCCCAAAGCAGGCATTTAGGATTGTTTTAGGTCTGTGTTTGTCAGCAATTTATCCTGCCTAAGCCCCTGACATTTTTTTTACGTGCCTTGTGTGCTTGCTTAGCATTTTACAGAGAGATGTCTAGAGACACGTATAAAGCTAAAGTTTTCTGATGCGTGTGGACCATGTACGTATAGAATCATAGAATCGTTTAGGTTGGAAGAATGATTCCTAAGTGATTTAGGTTCATAAAAATTAGCACAATATGCATGATGTAATTTTACTCATACATCCTAAATATCTTTTGAGAATTAATCCTTTTTGTTTTCTAGACTATTTTTTTTTATAGCTTATAAATTAATAACAAAAATGTATTCAGTATGCATTGGCATTGGAGTTGTGGATGTGCCACTTCTATTTCTGTCTCTGAATTGCCTAAAGATGTAGATCAGCATCAGCAATACAGATTTTAGAGGATGGAACATTTCTCCTGTTTTTTCCTGAACTTTGGTTTTGTGAATTAATGTTAACTTTTATGTAATTTATTATCCCCATTCGCCTCTCAATTAGTAATCAGTATAGTAACCACTGGTAAAAACCCTCACAAATTCATTATGACCATTTGGCCTGGTTTTTGGCTCTATCCAATAAAAATAGTCAGGATTGACTTGAACAGAAGAAACAAACTTTGATTTTAGTAAAACAGAAGCATATGAGGGGTGTGGATTTTTGGTTGCTTTTTGATGGGGTGGGGTTCAGCAAATTAGAACAATTAAGACAAAACTACCTGGACAATGACTTGAGAGATGATAAAGTAGGAGAGAAACATGATGAATTCTCTCAAAACGTGAAGTTCTTGCTATTGACCTGTTCTTTGAAATGCTTTATATATATATATAAAAAAGGCATTTAACTAATTATTTCACATTTGTTTCATTCTGATTCACAGAAAATTTCACCTTGGGTAGGTTTACGCAAGATCAACATCTCCTACTGGGGATGGGATGACATGTCTCCTTTTACAAATACAACTCTGCAGTGGCTTCCTGGGGAGCCAAATGACTCTGGCTTCTGTGCCTACCTGGAGAGAGCCGAGGTGGCAGGGCTGAAGGCGAATCCATGCACTGCAATGGCAGATGGTCTTGTGTGTGAAAAACCTGTTGGTAAGCAATCTCTTCTGCTCAGGTACTGTTACTGGCATGATTAGCAACCTGCTTTAGGGTTTCACTTAGCTAAGAGGGATTTTTGGGCAATTTGGGTTAAGTCATTTCAAAAAATTATTTTATTTTTTGAAAAATATGGAGCTTTAATCTAGAAAACAAATAATATTTCTATTTCAGCAAATATTTATTTGTGTATTAGGTTACATAGCTTAGTGTGCATTACACCAGAAGTCTTACAAAATTGCCTTTAAATCTGAAGAAGTGAACAACAGTGGTGATTATAGCATGGAAATGTCTGTGAAGGTGTTCAACAAAGCTGTTGTTTTCTTTCTGAATCTCACTGAATCTCACTGTGAACATGTTTGTGGTCTGAAAGACCGACAAAAGCAAAATTCTTGTTACTATCTTTTAGGTTTGTTTGTATGTAAAGATTACTGTGGCAAATAGTCACTTGACGGTTCAAATTACCATTTTCATCCTCCAATTGTCAGAATATTAAAAAGTGCACTCACAATGTACTCACTCAAAAGTATACTCGCACATATTTTTTTTTTTATTTTTATTTTTTGAGGTGCTTCAAAGACTGTAAAAGTACTTCAGGCTTAAGAGAAAGCTTTCAGCTGATTTTTTAGTTTTTCTTTATATTTTTTAATAATTGCAAACCACAACTTAAATACATACATAGTAGTCAAATCGAGGAACAGTTGTGGTTAAGTGATTTGTGTACTATATTAGCAGATGAAGAATGGCTTCAGAACTGGGCTTGTGTTGAATATGAGTCAGTAATACACAAAACCATGAAAATACATGGGAGAGTTTAATAGTGATGTTTCAAAGTCACTTCTATGTGGAAAATATAGTGCTATTTATCCTTTTGTGTTCCTACCAAAGAATTACTATAGTCTCGTTCTTGTACACTTTACAGTTTTATTTTAAGCCAAAGAAAAAAAAATCAGGAGAGTATAAAAACCCTTTTTGTGTTACAACTTTTTGAGATTACACATGCCACTAACCTAGTAGAGAAAAACAAATAAAATCCAAAAACCAACCAACAAAAAAACCCCTGTAACCAACCAAATCTGTTTAGCATTGAACAATGTTTCTTTTGTTACTTTCCCTTTGGATTCTAGTCTTTCATATGTAGCATAAGGAAAAATTTTAAGGGATAAGTCATAAGTAGAATATTTGTTGTTTATACACAGTTGAACTAATGAGAACAATAGACCCAGAACTCCACTGCACTTGCTATACAAGTTTGAGACTTAATTTTTGTCATGTATGTGCAAGTAACAAAGCTGACATTTCCAGGCAATAAATATCAAATTGACTGTTTCACTGCATAGATAAAATGGCTGTGAAAATTTTTAAATGGTCTCTTTTAGAGTTCTAATATGACTCAATCTCAGTATTACTTAATTTTTATTGTATTTTTATACTACACTGTAAGTTTGGATGAAATTATTTATAGATAATTAAGTAAGCAACCACTTTACAAGGATTTTTCTACTGGAACAACAATAAAAGAAAAAAGGAGATTGTGGGTTTTTTTGTTCAAAATTGTACGTTTGTGTCTCTTTTCCAGTTAGTCCCAACCAGAATGCCAGGCCCTGCAAAAAGCCATGCTCCCTGCGAACAACCTGTTCTAACTGCACGAGTAACGGTATGGAATGTATGTGGTGCAGCAGCACAAAGCGCTGCGTTGACTCCAACGCCTATATCATCTCCTTCCCATATGGACAGTGTCTAGAATGGCAAACTGCCACGTGCTCCCGTGAGTATTCCACCCTAGTAAACATAATGTTGTATATTTTTTCACCCATAAGAGCATCTGTATGAATAGGATTCAGCACATTCACTAAAGATAACAGTAATTTCTGAGGAATTACTCTTCTGAGGAATATAGCCAGTAATGAGAACAGTCAATACTGTGTATGCATTTTCTAGATGCAGATAAAATATTGGTAATTCTTTTATGATGAAACATTTAATCTATTAAATAAGGTGGTAAAAAGTGTTTATTATGTTCGGATAAAGAAAAAGTACCATGATTATTTGTGCGACCAGTATTAGTGTGTCAAATATAAGTTGAAACATAATCCTGTGAAAATTAGAGAAATAATATGCAGACCTCAGCCTTACACTACATCTAGTTATTAAAAAAAGATGAGCTGAATTGAGAGTTTGTAAGTTTCTGATTTCTTTTGCTAGTGGATTCCAAGTATGTTTTCTTAGCATGAAAAGTTAAAAGCAAGGTAGGTGGGTTCTTAGTCAAGCAGAAAAGATGCTCCTGAGATGTCCCCTTGGGAAGCACATTTAATCAGAAATTGATACAATGCCTCTGTAGGAGAATAAGAAACCTACTGAATGTACCTTTCAGTTCACTGTTCAGCTGAAGGTATGTCTTTCCAAGTCTGTAGTGACTGGAACTCGTTAAGTTCAGCAGTTCCAGTGTATATTGGTACCATAATTCATGTAGATGCTGGAGCAAGCCACCTGATGCCTTAGATTATTGTCTCAGTTGTGTGGGTTTTCTCTTTGTTTGGTTTTTTTGTTTGTTTTTAGGAAAACTCCTCAGTTGCCATCTTACAGAAGACTGGTTTTTAGTAATTTTACTGTCCTTCAAATTTTGACTGCAGTACTGCTTGTGAGGACTCCTGTTCAGTGTGACCCAAACTGAATATATAGCACTTTGAAGCATGCTGTTGAACTCTCATTATTGGTCTTCTCTCTGTTTTTCTAGTTTTCTCTTTCTGTAAGGATCTTTTTTTTTTTTTATTGATTGGACTAGATGATCTTAAAAGGTCCGTTACAACCTACGTGATTCTGTGATATCCGCATCTCTGGAACATTTTATTTCTGGATAAGTTGTGTCAGGATTGACATTGTTCAACCAAAAGCAACTTGCATTAAGGTCATAATTAGATCATGATTCCATTAAGTAGATTATAGGTGCAAGGGTGGTTACTTGTTTCCACCTAAGCCTTGGAAAAATACTAAGTAAAATAAGATCTAGCCATATCTGTAATAGGGAACCATCGATACATCTTCTAACCTTTGAGATAAATGACTATATGTGTCAGACCACTACATATATCTGGGTTCAAGGAAAATAAGACATAGGAAAATTTTTATTTCAGGTAAAACTTGTCAAGGACAGTGAAATCTGCAGGGCCTGTATTCTGAACTTAATAAGAGATTCCTTTTTTGTCCTTAGTAATCATAAAGTATAATGAATCAGTACAATGTTGACTTGTTTTGGTAAATTTTTATGCTTAGTAAATTTCAGATATTAATCCAAGTACTAGTGTTCAAGTTCAATGTGGACTAGAAGTAGGGTTTATGTCCTTATGTCCTGTAAACTCAGTGATCAGCCTGCGTTTGGTTTAAGAATGAACAAATAATAGCAACACTTTATCTCTTGTCCCATATGTGTCCCAGAATAAGAATACTGTAATTATGGAAAAGTTTATCTCATATAACAGTTCACTAAACTTTTTTTCACTCCTATTAGGAATCAATTTTGCAACTTATAAAATACTGATAGTGAGTTGTGGCACATAAGTAGATTGAAAATTTAGAGATAAAATAGAATGCCACCTGAGTGATGCTTTACTTTTTAAAACAGCGTATGTTACTTCAGTCGGAACTTTTAATTCTGTTTTTGTGGTTGTGTAATATTTACACATCATGCCGATTCAATTTTTTTGGGGAATAAAAAATTGTTTTTAACTTAATTTGTCATTTTTGTCAGGTCTGTAACAGTTTATATTAAATAAGGCAAACGGGATTTGCAATATACCAGTTCATCATTATTTAAAAGCATTTTTCTGTGAAAGTGTATTTTCTGTTCAATAAATGAAAGGAAAGCAAGATTCCGTGTCCATAAGCAGGCTTTTTTTTCAGTTTAAAGCTTAGATATTTTGCATTTAAACAAGAAAATGAATGTCAAAATGAAACATAGTTCAGACATTGTTTCAGTCTAAGTGACTTTTTATTAGGTAGATATATCATTATTGCTGCTGAGGTAATGAAGTATTAAGTAGGTTCCCTTATCAATAAGTAGTGTTTCTACTTACTTGAATGGAATGTAACTATACCTTAAAAAACAATAATCCTCTTTTTTAATTTTCCTTTTTTATTCTGAATTGATGTATCCGGGGTTTTTGAATGTTTTGCTCTGAATTTAAAAAACCCTCAGAACTTCACAGAAGCACGTGTAATTTATAAAAAAAACCCTACAAACCAACCCCAAAACAATAACCCTCACCCCTGAGAATTTCTCATTTATTTTCATAACTGGGAATTAAAATGAAGAACACTGTTTTATTGGTGACATTTTGTCATTTTAATACATGCATGCCAAAACGTTGCATTCCACTCTTCCCCACATCTTCCATCCATTATGACTTTTGATTGAATAGCTGACAGTTGAACAATCTTGGATCATCTTTAGAATTAATAATTTAGAATTAAAATAAATAAATAAGTTCTGTGTGAATATTTCCTTCTTCCATAAACAGTAACTTCTCAGTTTGCTCTCTTCAGTTTTGCAGCCGAATGCCACTACTGAGAATATCTGATTTATCTTCCATAAAGATAGTGCAACTGATTTCTCCTTCAGAGAAAACTTCAGAGCTGTTTTCTCCTGGCTTTATAAATAGCAACACAAGAATTGTTTGGATCATCTGCATCTCTGAAAGGACAGACCAGACAGAAAATGGTGGTCTTTATTTTTCTACTCATCTCCTGATGTATTCAAAAACCAAAATTTGTATCATTCAACTTTAGATCCGATGAAGTCTGGTTTTAAACTGTTTTGTGTCACATGATTGACATTGATTTCCGAGAACAGTTGAGCTCTCTTTTTTTTTTCCTTCCCTCCTCCTTTTCTTCTATATTTGGGAAACTTGTAACAATTTCCTCCAATTTGGATTCTTCCACATCTAATGATACAAAGCTCACGCTCCAGCTTTCTGCACTCATTCAGATTCTTAAGTGCCTCTTTCCTTGATATCTGCATGTATTTTTATATTACTGTAGTATTTTTTTCTCTGACAACTTTAATTTAAAGAATTTTAATAGGCGCTGAGGTCAGAGTAGGTTTTTTCTGCTAATTTAATTAGAAATTAAGTAACTCTGCTTAGTATAGTCTTTTTAACATGGATTCAAGAATTGCCTTTATGGGGTAGAGTGGTTCAGGTAGTTGTGAACATGAGTATTAGATATCATGTCCTGACTTCAGCTGAGCCAAATTGAGAGGTTGCACTCGTGTAGAAGCTATTTGGGTGTCCTCCAAAAAAACCTTTTAAATACTATATTTTTATAAAGAAACTTAAACTATTTATGACTTCCTGGTAGGATCTTCCAGAAGTTCATATATGCTTTTAAATTTTTATTGTAAGTATCTACAAAGTTAATGTGAGAAGAGATGGAGACCCTTAGTGATCAACATTCAAGTTATTCTGAGGTTAATTTGATTCAGTGTTACAGCATTAATTAAAGAAAAAATTAATATGTATCAGAAAAAGTTCAAATAAACTTGTGGACTCTAATGGTGTTCTTGAAGATACTAAAGTTTTTATTTGTTATTAATAAGAATTGTCAGTAACTTTAGAATATTGGTTCTTTTTTGCTTCTAAGCAGATTTCTTAAAATATGAGGAAGACCATTTCTATGAGAAATTAAATTTTTCAAATAAAATTTTAATATGCAAATTAAAAAATGAAGCCTGATTTACTCTAACAGACAAGACTCTTAAAATGTAGCTCAATTAAATGAAATTGAGTTATGATTTATAGCTTAAGAATTCTATTTTGGAAAGACGTGTTGTGCTTGTTTCAAAAGTTTTAAGACTGAGTGATGTTTCCAGGGGAATGCATAGGTGTGATTCTGGGATACTTTGTACACAAAGTTTTTGGTTGAGTTGGAATTGTTACAATGCTTGGATTATTATTATTATCACTCCTGTTTGGATTATTGGCTTTGTCTTGGCTTTTAGAGGTTTTGGTAGAAGGACTGTTCATCAGTAAAATTAGTAATATACACATCCCATAATATGTGTTAATAGTAAGTACAGAATCTATATTTTATCATGGAAGTTAATGAAGATGTGCTAATATTATTGTTCTCCTTCATTATCTTTGTTGTTGGATTGTGGTGTAAGGAACACTTGCTGTCTGTTCTGTGATCCCTGAAGAAGTACAACATTTAAAGAAAACAGCAATATTCTTATTAATGTTACTGAAATTTTTTGATTTGCACAAGGAAATAGAATGAATTTCTATTATGAAACAATTATGAAGAAATTGTTTCTTCATAAGCTGTTGTGAAATCCTAGCATCTCATTTACAAAAAAAAAAAAATCCCACCCCAAACCCAAAATAAAAATAACTCTTGCATTAATATTGTATTCCATGTAATAAAGCTCAAAACTGCTCTGGACTGAGGACCTGTGGACAGTGTTTGGAACAGCCCGGCTGTGGGTGGTGTAACGATCCCAGTAACACTGGAAAAGGACAATGTTTGGAAGGATCATCAAGAGGCCCGATGAAGCCCAGTGGAGTGCACTCTAATGAAATGGTACTTGATGCTAGTCTTTGTCCAAAAGAGAAAAATTACGAGTGGTCATTTATCCAGTGTCCAGGTAAGGTCTGCTTCTATTCTTTCTTATGTATGAAATAGAGGGTGTTTCTCTGTTTAAGCCTGACAAATTAACAGAATTATTTTGAGTAATACGAATAATATTTGCACAAGAGATTGATCTTTTCTAAAACATTTCCTAAATATGTAGTTTGTTCTTTCTGCTGATCACAAACGTGCTCACTGTCATGCCAGTTCTCATGGGAAAGTTAATGCAAATAGTTTAACCGAAATCGCTATTTTTATGTAAATAAAAGGTTTTTGCCCATCCTATTCTTCTACTTTTCCAAATCCGACTATATGGATGTACTTCAGCTTTTGCTTTCTTCTGGCTTCTGTATCCATCAAAGAAGAGCCCAGCACAGCTGAGGACAAATTATCTATATTCAGGTGCCAACCCCAGGAACTTCCTGTGTCCCCACTGTTTGTGCCAAAGTCTGTCTGGCAGTGAGAACTGGGGAGGGGGCTGCCAAATACCCGAGCTCTGCCTCCAGTCTACCTTTTAGACATTTTGGGTAAATGGACTGTATGCTTCTGTAATGTTAAAGAGAATCTCTGAAGTCTAAATTTAAGCCATACCAATCTGATTATAGTATTTAAATTTTTAAATTTACTGGAAAAGAAAGCAACATAAGAGGTTGCTTTAGGACAGTGGAAGCTGAGCTGATACAGCCTCCTGCATGGAAATACACCCTGAAAACCTTGTGTGACAGCAGCAGTGCAGTAGTGCAGGCAAATGAAAAGCATTCTGGGGAGTTTGACAGACCTCCAGTGCTAATTTACAATAAATAATGCAGGTTAAAAGACAGTTGATTTTTTTTTTTTTTTTTTTTAAAGATCAAATGATGTAATTGTGCTAAAGTTATTTTTTTTTTAAGTGTTCCTACTGCTGATATGTTTGGAAGCTGGAGCTTCTCTAGGATCAAAACTTCTATGGGAACGTGCACCTATGTTTGCCCTCCTGGGAACTTTTTCCATCAGCATATTCTTGATGTGTGTGTATAATTATTATTTAGAATGCAGGATCTCTGGAGAAAGGTGTTGTGGGTTTGGTTTGTTTGTGGTTTTTTTTTTTTTTTAAATACATAGAGAGTAAATTTTTTAAGTTTTCTGAACTGAAATGTAAAACTGAGTAAATGCTGTGAACAATTCCAAGTAAAAACCAAAAAATCTTAAACCATCTGATACTATTTTCTGAAAAAAGAAGCCTCTAGTAAATTTCTGGAAACAACAGGATGACAGTACATTGTCTAGAAACTTCAGTACTTCATCTGTATGTTAAAATAGAGGTATGCTGCTAATATGTGCAGTTAGACTTTCACTGCAGTCCATAGTAGATACATCCACCACGAGTGAAATTGTAATGGAGATAAACATTTCAGACAAGCAATGTATGTGTTAGAAGATTTCATCACAGTAGTTGTTTAAAATTTATTCTTTGTGGATAAAATTCTGTATTTATTGTGTGTTTTGGCTACAAGTTCACTGAAATTTCACAATTTCAGTTTAAAAACCCAGTAGTTTTATCAGTTTGAGGCGAATCCTGCAGAAATCATAGAAACAAAATTTCATTAAAGTTTGGTATAAACTGTACGTTTTGTTGTTGAGCTTTTGTTTTCATTTCCTGAAAATATTATCTGTAATGGATTATGCTGACACAGTGTATTATTCTTAGCACAGCAATCATTTGAAGTACTTGAAATAAGATAGAATTGATACTAAACCTATATAAATTTACTGAACAATTTGCTGTTTCGATGAAAATAAAAATAAATCGGTTGTAAGAGGGAGTTTGGAGATTATTTTGCCATATTGATAAATAGTTGGCTAACCCATTCATATTCATTCAGGCATGCAATTAGTTTTGCTTGTACTTCCTATCCATGATCTTTATCTTGCCTCTGGGCAATTGTGTGGGTGATAAGTAATTTAAATTCATTCTGACTGTTCAAATCTCTAGACCAGTACTCAGCTAGTAACATTAAAAAAATATTTCTTTTGCTGACTGGTCATTTTGAAATCAATAGTTCTAAATGTAACTTTCATGGTATTTCTTTTTATATGTATACATTATTTTTATCAGGTTTTTATTTTAACTATTATAAATAAAATGGCAAATACCATATTGAAATAAAAAGAAGAAAAATAAATAGTATTGGGCAGTGTTAGAAAGTAAGACCAAGTTTGTTTTTGAAGCCTAAATCTCAAAGCCTAAATATCTTCCCTGAAAAGCAGTGTGGAAAAAAAAAATCAACCTATAATTATCAACATTTGTCAGCATCACCAGCCATTCCAACACAGAGGTCAAGAGCAAATTAGACGTATAATTTCATTTCTTCAGGGCAGCCCCGCTGAAGGTTCATCTCAATCACATTTGTATGTGTGAGAGAAACTACTCTCTTGCTTCGACTGGTGTACAGTAAAATCACTTAAGGAAAAAAATGACTTTTCAAATTTAACTCCTAGTTCTTATTTAAAGATCATTACAGAGTCTCATTACTCTAATTATTACTTTATTTAATGTCTCTAGTTTGCACATGTCTATATCACAGGAAATTGTTACAATTCATAGTTCTTCTGGCTTTTCAATGTTCTCACTGAGATGTTTTAGAAAAACCTTAAAAAATGTAATATTTTTAAATGGTGTGTCATTTAAATTGTAGATCTTAGTGGTTCTTATTGTATATATATTTTAAATTTGATTTAAAAGCTCTCCATTTTCTTGGTCTTGCAAGATAATTGCAAGCCTTGCAACAAACTAAAATACAGTTAATTAATAGATTATTTTAAGGTTGCTTTCACCCTTTAAATAACA
>BJBW01001796.1:86514-99151 GCA_004320125.1 Scolopax mira | reverse complement strand
CCTCTGCACAAGGCTGAGACTCCCTGAGCACGTGGTGCATTTATTCCACAGAGCTCCTGAGTTATTTCTTTGAGGATCCAGATTGAAAGCTGTTTAAAGGGATGACAAGATAATGGCTGTGAGTCTGAAAGTACGGCTGTAATACGACAATATTCTTCCTGCAGCAAGTTGCTATAGTTACAGGGGTGTAACTTGGTTCTGAATTGGAGAGCAGTTGAAGCTGGGAAAAGAAGCTGTACTTGATGCCTGCAGTTGAGAGGCCAAGTGGTGTACACTAGGAGGAAAACTAAGAGTTATTCTCTTAATGTACTCATGACATACTACAAAAAATAACTTTATCCCACTTTCCTGACATAAACGCTTATGAATTTGTACACATTTTCAGCTCACGTATTCTGTTGTTGTGTAAGAGGCACTTCTGTGTAAACTCTGACCTCCCAATTTAGTTTGACAATTGGTGATATAGATTAAAGAGGTTTCCAAGAAAAACTTTTTTCTTTTCTAGGCTGGATTAACTTTTGCTCTTCTTTAGATCCCTGATGATCTTGAAAGGAAGGAGATGCATAGCAAGTCTTTCAGTTCTTGTAAAGCTTTTTTTTTTTTTTGTCAGTAACTATGCCAATCCTTTCTTAAATCCATTTTTATACTTCTAGGAGATCTTTCAGAAAGCTCTGAAAGAAGCTGACTGTCCACTCCTGAGTGATTTTGTGACCTTAGTCCAGGGATGGAAAACTTTTTACAGTTATAACTATTCTCCTTATTCTACTCTGGGAATGATGATGCCTTTACAACTGCCATCAGATAATCGATACATTCATAACAATATTGCATAGTGTTATGCTATCAAATTACTTTGACATGAGTAATGATTGTTATAGGAAAAAGAGATAACTCGTGTTTCAGAAGGTTTTGAATAGTTGTGATTAAAGAATGGATTAAAAAAATTGACTTTTCTGGATTTTCGCTCACTATAATTGCTGACATTTCAATAGCTTTAAAAGAAATCTAAGGACATTTTGCATCCTTATATGATGCAGGCTTAGCAGATGTGACAAATCTAAAAAGAAGGACAAAGAAAAGATGGAGGCATAGTAACAAGCTTCAAATATGTGAAAAGAAGCTGATAAGAGAGAATGATGATAAAATGCCTTCCCCCGCTTTGGCTGAGAAAGAAGTAATGGGATTAGGTTGCAACAGGAAAGATTAAGTTGGAATACAAAGAAAACTTTCTACTGGTTAAACTGTGAAACAGGTTGTGTAAAGACATTATGAAATCTGCATTACCACCTCTGCTTCATTTTCAAGATCTTAAAATTTCTGTAGCTTTAGAAAAGGGCAGCGACTAGCTGATTCCACCTTTCTCTCCAATCTTAATTTTCAAAAGGTTCTTGGAGTCTGCGATGTTGCATGCAGGGAGGTATTGAATAAAGATAAAGTATTCTGGTTATATAAGAAAATTATCTACGTATAGCTATGAATGCTTAATAAAGATATTCCTAAGTCTTACATATTACTTATTTTGGAATCTGTAGTATTGTTGTTAAAAAGCTTTCCATCTGATGCTGGTTTTACTCTCTGACTGAGCCTTGCTCTACTATATTTTTGTGTCAGAAGTGTGGTGTGTTGGTTGCTGATGGGCAATAGTTTGACAATGGTCATAGTTTTTTATAATTGCAATTTTTTTTTTCTTAAAAATTCCTGCCTGATACCAATTACTCATTTAAATTCTGTCACTTGAAATGTCTTTTCTGTACAGAGAATGAGAGTGAGAGTTTATATTTATATTTAGGACTACTAAATAAATACTGACTATCTCTATAGTCAGTAGTCCTAAAATGTGGCTTGCAGTCCAGATGTATGTGCTTCAATTCCTTACAACATTTCACTGTAAAAATATCTAATTTTAATTATTTTAATATTTGACTAATTGCTGCATTCTATAGAAAATCAGTTCTAGGTTCCAAAAGTGCCTAATTTTACATTAAAGAAAGTTCTGTTACTTTATTAGAGTTACATGTGCTTAGACTGATTAAAAGTGGTTTCAGGTACTTGTGATGTCTGTGATGTGAAATAGGTAGCCAAAATATAAAATGAAATTAATTTGTTACCTGATGTTCTGATATGTTTTCAGTTAGACAGAAACATTTGCATTCTTTATTGGAAATAAGCGATATGCAGCGCACAAATTAGTAAGTCCAGACCCTGTGTGTGCCTCTGGTAAAGAAAAGTGTGAAGTGATGGTTCCATTGAAGTTACCCTGTAAGTTACAGCATCCTTAAGAGTTGGCTCAATGTGCAAGAAAGTAGGAGGAAAGCCAGAGGTGAATTCCTAACACGAGGGAATAGGGCGTGCTGACAAAGGACAGGTTTTGGGTTCCAGAACAAGCTTCAGTTCTGTTTATCCCTTTTATCTGACTGCTCTTGAGTGGTATAGATAGTCCAACTCACTTTATTATTATCTTTTTTTAAATTCTGTTCAAGTCCCATTTGAGGTACAATTGAAGCCCTGATTAGTATGAATTAGTAGAAAATTCATCATTAAATATTGATGGATTTTGAAATAAATATGAGGTCTGACTTTAGATGGGAACAACTGCTGATTTGCTGTCTTGGTGGTTTCTCTTAGTGTTATATTTTCTTCAAAGGCTTGTTCTATCATGTACTGCATGTTTGGGAACTATGTAATGCTTTAATAAAACTTCTAGGAAAAAAATAGAGCTATATGTGTACTACAAACTGCAGCTTAAAGTAACACTAGATAACTGGATGGGAGATTGCTCGGAACAATTTTCTGTAATCTTTGCAGCATTTTTTAGCATTATTTTCAAACTTATTAATCATCTGCTTAGTTGTCAATGCTAAAAAAAATTACTCTAGCTGCTTATCATCTTGTCATTTTCTTTATGCATAGTATTTTTAAAAAATTATTCTTAAAATGTATGAGATGCCAGGAGAGAATACTTTACAGTAACTTATGACACACTGTGAATGTATAATACATTTAATAATATGGTAATGTAAGCACTTTGCTGTATTGCCATTTTTTTCATACGCTGCTAACATCCCAAACAGTGTTCAGCTTTCCCATAATTGTACTACCATTGCTGTTGCTTCTACAGTGAGAGTAAAACTGTGAGTACCAGCACAGCAGGAACATTATCTTTTAACTTGCAGTGCTTATTCTTTAAGCAGATTTAAAAGGCCTGGTGTTTAAGACACTGATGACCATTCTGTAACAGCCTCCTGTCGGGCTGTAGGGGTGAAGTTTTCAAAGCAAATCAGTAGCATTTCTTTTTCCTTTATGGATCTTTCTGCTTTTCTGCTGTCATACAGTTGGACACTTTCAATACTCAAGACAACAGCTTTCCCCCATATTTGATTTGTAATCATTCTGTTTGAAAATGTAAAATTAATTGCTTGCTGGAAATCAAGTTTTTTTTTACCAGATCTTCAAATTGTGAGCTAAAGTAAAATGTTTCTAGTGAGTGTAAACCATGTGGCATCTGCTGCAGCCAGGTGAGAGGTCTGGGTGCCTTTTTTGTTCCTCCAGGATGAAGAGTGTGAAGGACAGAACAAATATGAGCCTTTTTGCTATTCTTCTAAAGCATCTGTCTCTCTAAGAGCATGCCTTTTGCAGTGTCTATTTCTTTTGCACGTGTAACTCAGTACTCACCTATATTTATATATGTGTGTGTATGTGCATATGTCTACACATACTACTCCCTGAATTCGTTCCTCATGAATTTGGGGATCTATGCATTAGCTGTGCCACTTACATATACCTATAGCAAGTGCCTCAAGAGATTATAAAAAAAGATAGACATCAATAAAAGTCTGTAGTGTTAAATTGGCTTTAAGGTACATTGACTTAAAAGGAGTTGACCCCAGCCATAAAATAGTTTCCTTGATATATTTGTGATTATTTCTGTTGGTTAAAAGAATAAATGAAACCTATTAGTGACTTTTTGATGCCTAAGATGTTTTTTCAGTAGCAGGAGGAAAATCCATGTAGTTTAGATCTTGTTGCTCCAAACAATGTGATTATTCTGCTGAGTATCTCATGTCTGAGATGTTTTGAGAAAAGAGACAGAAGTCATTACTTCTGATGTCTGTGAGAGAGACATGAGAAAGATGTTAAACTCCTCATGGCAGCTAATTGAAAATGGTCCCCCTGGGTTTTAGGATCTGTCTCACTTTGAAAGATGTCTTCTGGGTAAATTTATTGATCTTTTTTCCTCTGGTGCTGTTTCTAACATTTTTACCTGCTCAGCAGTAGCAACCTTCAAAGCACATTGTTGCCAGGACAGTCCATAGAGGAGCTGATACTGATTTCCTTCCTTCCTTGTCTCTCCAATAGAAATACTGTTAAAAGCTACCATGGGCATGATCCAGAACAAAGTCCTGGTCCTACAGGGCAATCAGTGTGTGTTAGATATTTGGTTAAAAAAAGTCAGTTTCATTTAAAAAGAGCGCATGTGCATTAGAGTGGGTGGGTTTGTTTTTTTTTTTGTATGCAGCACATTTAAGAAACCCCACAATTACTTGTAAAGAATCTGTAGTCCAGCCTATTAGAACACAAATGTCAACTTGAACAAGTTTATCCATGGAAAACTAGAGGAAGTGTACAAAAGACAAAATAGAAACATCTACCTTTTGCTACCATAGAATTTCAAGATAGATGTCCTTCTTCCCCTTTTCTTTCCAATTCAACAATTTATTGCTGTGTCCAAACTGAATCAGACTCTATACAACCCACTAGATCTTAGGAAAGTTTCTCTCCAATTTGTTTTGATTCTGCTCTTTGATATTGATAGGCCTCTTCTTTTCTGAAGCATTTCCTAGTTTTTCTACTCCTGCTTCAGGTTTTCTGCTTCAATCCCAACTGCTGCTCCCAATAGTTTTTACAAAGCTTGTAATTTCTATTTGCAGCCAAGGAAGTTTTCCCTCCCATCCAGAGAAGGAAAAGTAATCCAAGTGCCCAGGACAATATCTTTCTATGTGCTCTTAGAATATATATACAGGCATATATGTGTATGTGTGTATATACATACATAGTCCACAGTATTTGTATACTAAATTGCAATACAACAATTTTTTTCACACATTAAAGAAAGCAACCTGTCTTTTCCTAATTGAAAAAGTTGATAGTGTGACAAGGAAAGCAATTGAATGTTCAGTTGCTTATCTGAACTAAAATATGCTGTTGTCTACTTAGTTGATAGAAAGATACCTGGTAATTTCCCTTCAGATGTATTTTTCCAGGTTTCAAGAAGTTATGCAAGCAATGAGGGAACAGAAACAGCAGTCTTAATTTTTCACTTCAACACTATCACTGCGTAGCTTTTAAATTACCTATAATTTGGGATTGCATAGAGCAGGTGTAGAAAAGCATCAACCTAAATATTCTGAATATGAATATTCTATGACTGTATTTGTCGCAGTAAACTTAAAAGTGGAAAAATTATTTCCTTAAGAATCATTTTATTTGGTAAATATCATAGCACATAAAGTATTTGAGTTTTAGTCTCAAAACACCTAGAGAACAATATATCGTAGTATTAGGAATAAAATGATGCTATTTTAAGCAGGCAAAACTAGGCAGATGGTGTTGGCCTGAGAAACAGTTCTTGGAAGGAGAAATAAAATCTTACATTTAAAACTTCATCAGGGGATATTTCTTTTTTTTAAGTAACCTGAAATCGTTTTGTTCTTTTGTGTTTCAGAACCTTACAAACAGATTCTGCAGCAATCCTGGCCTCTCTAAATATTTTCAGCTAAAATGGGAATCAAAAGGTTCTGTCTGTCAGGGAAGTCCCACCGCTGGCCAGTGTCCCAGACACACAGTGGTTACTTCTCAGGGCTGTCACAAAAACGCTGTACAATTGAGAGATTTGTTCTCTTTAACAATGTGCTCCCGTATTCTAGTAATTTCTGGTTGTAGGAGGTAGTTCATGCCAACACTCTGAGTAGCAGGAAAGTGATAATTGTTTTAGATGAAATTTATAGCCTGCTTTTGAAAAAGCCATTTTTCAATGTGTAGTGTGCTAAATTTTTTTAAATTTTTTTTTATTTTGCTGTGTGCATGACCGAGCACTGAGAGAGGTTGTGAGCCTCCCTCCTTGGAGATATTCTAAAGCCTCCTGGATACTGTCCTTGGCTGATGCCTCTAGGTGGCCCTACCTGAGCAGGGATGTTGATCTCCACGGGTCCCTTCCAACCTCAGCAGTTCTGTAATTTGAAAACAGTGCTATGTACTGAGGCATTAAAGACCAGGCCCTTTGAAACTTCTCTTCTTCATGCCCTGTTATTTGACAGGATTACAGCATCTGTAACACGTTTGTATAGTAGCCATAGGCTCATCACAGTTTGGTTCCACACACCAGTATCCTCGGCCAGCAGTGTAAACAGCAGCAAAAGCATTTTCTTCTGCATCTTCCTAAAATAGCATTAGGAATCAACATTAACTGATGGGAGTTTTGACTCTTTTAGAGAATGACATGGCAATTTGGGGTACAGAGTTTTTTATGTAGTTTTCCTGTTTAACCATTTTAATATCTAGCATGTAGAGAATTGCATTTATGGAATTCACCAATGCATTAAAGATTGTGAATTTGTATATTCCAACATTAGAGCTCTAAAATTTTTTAGGAATTGTTATATTCAGTTAAATACTGTGTTCAGTTAAATATTATCTTGGAGATCAGTGAGAAAAGAGGGTATGGCATGCTTCATACTGTCTTCAGGTACTAGAATATGCAAGTAAATAAAAGGAAAAAAAATCCATTTCCACTGTTTATTTTGTACTTTGATTTCTAAGAAGCAGTGGGTCAAAAGTTCTTAGTAAAACTCTGTGATAAGAAGCTGTAATTAAGATTATTAGAAGAAACGAAAGCTCACATATGGTGCTATATTCCAACATAAAACATGATTTTGTTTACCCTATACAAACAAAATTAAAATGAGAGGGCTGACAAGAAGTCCCACTTTGCAGTAGCGATGGTAGTTTTTTGTTGTGTTTGCTTTTTGTTTGCTTTTTGTTTTATCTTTAAAGTATTGAATAGAGATAATGGCACCAATTGCTCGCTTTTACACAACACACTATCATAGAATAAAGCCACTTACTATTAACTAAAATGCTGGAATTTGGTTTTAGTAGTAGATAGAGGGCTTCTTAGTACATGTGAAATATAAAGAAAAGAGAAAGCACAATAAGGTGTTCAAGAGAAGCTTCGTATTTTTCTTTTTGCAGAGAGTTTGTCAGAATAAACACTCATTTATAAGAAGGCCTTTTTCCCCAAAAGTGATTTGAAATATTAGTTTCCTTCCTTTGGTGAATGTTGTTTCTTGAACAGTGTTCAAGATAGTCTGAATACTGAATGAATAAAATGCCTGTACTTGGGTTTAGTTATGAACTTAAATTCACTCCAATCAAAGTGTAGTGCAAATAAGTCCTCTACTGTTAAAGCAGAAGAAAAGTGGATTACCATAAGAAAAACTTAGTTTAGGAACTTGGAAAAAGATATTTTTAACTAATTACTGTTCCAGTTATTTTTTGGCTGCCAAGCAAAATATGCTAAGCAAACTTTTCAGTATGCTATTAATTGTTGTGTATGCATATAATTTTCTTTTTATTTTTTGTAAATTAGACCTGTATTATAAAGTATGACTTGTGGCATAATTAATATCAAATTAAAAGCAAAACCCAACTATAGCTAGGAACCTTTTTATAGATACATTTTTATTATGTGACCTACTTCTACTCAGAGTAATCATAGGTTAAAGACTTGGAGTTATACTTCAAGTAAAATGTCTTTGTCACACTGTCTTTAGACGTCTGTAACTTTATGGGAGGAAAGAAAAAAAGAAGAAAAAGAAGAAACAACTGTTAAAAGCAACATTCCTCACGGTTACCCTGAGAGAGAGGTTACTTGGGTGGCTGTGGGACTTTGTAAAGTTTAACAGGCTATCTGTTTGGTATATTTCATCTTTTTGATGATTTTCCCCAATTACATACAGAATACTTATAAACCTTCTGTCAAGCACTGAAACCCCCGAATTTTTAAGCTTGAGCTTAATTCCTTAAATTTGATTTTACTTTCTAAATCAGGATGTGTCTTCATTGTGAAGGGATGCCCATAGTGGGATGGCAAGAGCATAGGAAGAGCAAAAGTGAGAAAACTCATGGGTTGAGGTAAAGACAGTGTAACAAGGGAAGAAAAAAAGGGGGGAAAAACCCAAAGTGAAGGCAGTCACTCACTATCTTCCCACAAGTAGACTGATGCCCAGCTAGTCTCCCAGACCACTATTAGCATCTTAACCTGAGAACTGAGAATTCGTGCATCCTTCAGTTGATCACCACTTATTACTTCTCTAAATATTGAAGAGATACAGCTTATACAGAGATATAAATCAACAGCAGGTTGATTTATATTATATACCTTTATCTCTGTGCTTATTTTATCTTTTTGCAAGAATTAATGACAATTCTGTTGCTTCCACTGCTGTGGTGATTAAGTCCTCCTGCACATTATTGTGTAACATAGTTTTTGGCACTGATGAATGAGTTGCTGTTGCTGTGCATTCTTATTTTTGCATTTTTCAGGTTTACATGCTATAAATTTAACGAGTATTTATGAAATGTATTTCTGATCTGCTGTCTGAGCTGTGCATCAAGATGTTCACCTTCCTAATGAAATTTGTAAAGTCACTGGTTTCCAAAAGATGTTCCTGGAGGAGATAAGCAGGGCATGATTTAGAAACTTTCAGCTGACCAGAAATATAGTGATGTTGTCTGCCTCTTAGAAGCAGACATATTTTACCTTGTATTGCAAGAGAGGTGAGGAGCTCGATTAGCTACAGTGTGAGGCTGAGAATTGCAGGTTGGCGGTTGTAAATTGAAGATGACATTTTCTAAAATCACTGTTTTCGATCCTCGAATAAACATTTGACTGCAGCCAGAGTTGTCTTCTCCCAAATGCAATAGAAATAAAAAAAAACATAATAGTAATTTCATTTGTTTGTAATTTGAGTCTACCCTTCTAGATATTTCTTGGTGCTGAGAATCTCTCATTCTCTCTCTTGTTACTGCAACCATTAATGACTTCCTCATTAGTCTCATAGATGCAAATGAGGAGGCATTTGCAGTCAGTCAGAAATTCCATCACTTCTGTTTGTAAATTTTGAAAATCCCACAAATATGTCTCCTGACAAGTGGTCAGTCTGACGTGTAACATGCACATGGTATCTGCCATTGACTACAGTTTTCCAGCCTAAAATATTTTTTTCTGTGCTTTTTTTTTTTTTTTTAAATTTGGTTATGTGTCTGTCACTTTAAATAGACCAGAGACTGCACATCAGTCAGAGAAGTGTGCCAGGATCTCCCAGTGTAACAGGGACCGTGGTGTTACCTGTTTGAATCCTTAGTCATGAATATGTCACCAGGATAGAAGAGTCAGTATGTGGTCATTGTGCATTGAAATGGTCATTCCTTTGCTGAAGGGGTCTTGGAACCCCCCTACAGGCTATTGACAAAATAGCTTTTGAAGCATAAAGCAACTGATTTTCCAACTGGTAGAGTGAAGATTCTCAAAAAACCCTCTTGTAATGCCATTTCTGTTTGATTGGAGTTGATTTTCTGAGCGGTAAATGCAATGCCTTACAATGGCAGGCCACATTTGTTATATAAGGGAAAAAAAAAAGCTTCACTCACAACTGAATGCATTAAAAATCAGTCGTATTTTGTACCTCCTAATGGCTAATGCAGGGAAATTATTTGCTGACTTCTTTACAGTTTGTGGTGGTTTTGTCTGATAAATTGTGTAAGGCATTTTTCTTCTTTGGGCTCGTACTCTGAATGACCAAATACACACAAATAGTTGCAATCACCAGTTGCTGATTTCAGTTGTTTTTCATCTTAGATTGGAACTTTTTCTTTTTTTTTTTGACATTTAAAGCCGCTATGAGTAGCTCCTGAGTGGTTTTAAATTGTTTTGCTTTTCATATTGCCTTATAATAGTCTTTGATTGTTTTTTTTCTGTTATAATTCAGGAAGTTTTACATGCGCTTAGAGAGAGGGGAAAAATAGCAGTGCTTTGATGAAAGGAGGCTTTTGGCCAAAATTTTCAAGTAGAGAAACCGCTGTCTTTTTAAGAAAATTTAAAACACCACAATTTAAAAAAAAAACTGTGCGAAGCCTGTGGTAACTGAAAAAGTCTTCTTAAACGCATCTCTTATTGGACATGCAAAGACAAAGGTATCCAAAATCATCAGTTTGTGTGTTTCCTTTAAAAATGAACATAAACAACAAACCCCACTGTTTTAGTTTTTAGTCTGCCAGATCTGAAATTAATTCTTTAAATAATTCTAATTTTACCTTGTGTTTTCATGTGAGAAGCCTCTTCACAAACAAGAAAACTAGGAATAATTTAAGAAATAGTATTTTAATCTGGTAGGTATGTGAAAGAAGCATCACTTTACATGCTTGCTTCACTTTAAAGGGCTGTGCTATACATCAGATACAGAACTTAGTTTTTGACTTCATCTCACAAAACCTGCAGCTGAACCCACTGTAAAATTTGTAGGCTATTTATCTCTTAATAACATATCATATTATATTTGAAAACGAAAACAGTAAGTGGAAAGAGTGAAAAGGAAACTGAGAAGTAGGACATGTTACGTTTATCTCCAAATAAAGTGCTCTTAATAATGTTTTCACATGAAATTTTTCAGTTTTACATGTTCAAAGTAAGGCTAAAAGTTTCAGTTTTTTATGCAGATTAACACGGAGAAAATAAAGTTGGTGATACTTAATTCATGAGTTCTCATGGAAATTTTTTGGTTTGGCATGGTTTTTTTGCTAGAAAATGTTATTCTTGAATGATCCCAAAAGCGAGATATAAAAATTCTGTACTATAGCTCAGTATTGACATGAAAGAGTCAGGCACAGCAAGACTCTTCTTAATTGTTCAAGATTCTATTCAGTTCATAACAAGAAAAAAAATACCCTGTCTTTCAGTGTTAATCGTCTTGTTTCTTTTTCATTATCTAATTGTATAAAACAAAATTATGGTTTTCCAAGCTGTCTTTGTAATGTTAGTTGTTGATGTTTAAAGACAGATTTAGTATGATTGCTTGAGAGGTATTTATTACAAGCAAACAAACAAAAATCAGTTCACTTTTCAGGATGAGCACTTTTAACAGAAGAAATAATGAAGTGCAAACACTGCAGAGCCATTTTGTCAAAGTATAAAAACATTTTAAGAATAAATAAAAGCCTTTAAATGGAGAAGGTTGCCATAGAATTGTGTTGGTGTAACCAAAGTAAATTTTGTTTTCTGCCGCAGAAATGCAGCCTGTTTGTTGTTTTCCAGATTTGTTTTGGGTTTTTTAGAATAAATAACATACTTCAGGAATGTACGTGTCAGGCCAAAAGCAAAGGAAACTTCACTTGTGATTTCCAGGTTGTTTGACCAAGTGACACAGTATT
The DNA here is from genome assembly GCA_004320125.1 of Scolopax mira. Taxonomy (NCBI): domain Eukaryota; kingdom Metazoa; phylum Chordata; class Aves; order Charadriiformes; family Scolopacidae; genus Scolopax; species Scolopax mira. Next base: position 87,667 of record BJBW01001796.1, on the reverse strand, counting down.
GCTTTCTAGGAAAAAAGTATTTGCCTTACTAGTAGTCTTAGGACACAGTCAAGTGAAATAGTCTGTATTTTGCTGTGAATATAAATTCCAGAAAAGAAGTTAAAGTGACATTCAGGCTTGGGTGAATTGCTTTTTTTGTAATGGGAAGTGGCAATGGACAAGAGCATTTCTGTAACCTCCAGGTGAGCCTCTAAGGTGCCGAGGAAGAGCAGAGGGCGGGCTGCAATGCAGGCTGAGAGAGAACAAATTTGATGCTTGTTGAAAAAATTGCGATGGTGTAAGGAGTTCAAATTTTACAGAAATGGCTGTCTGGGTGATTTGGCATATTTGCCTTTTCCAGAACAAATTTATATCCAGTACTGATCTGGTAAAATGATTCTCTAATTTTTGTTAATATTGGGAATAGCTGACCTTGCTTTAAATGATACATACATGATATATTTGATTTGTGGGTTTACAGAATTCCTGTACACCCAGATTCCACTTTCTGACTGTATAAATCCTAAAACTGTATCTATTCCTTTTACCTTTTCTCTCTCTGCCAAGTAGAGCGTTTCTCAGTCCTTAGTACTCTGTCAATATACATAGATGGTTTTTTGTCTTTTTTTTTTTTTGCTGTTATTGAACTATTAAAATTTAGTTGAGACTATAAAATGCAACTATAAAATGACAGTTGCATTTGACCCTCCTGTACTTTTGCAGTGCTTGCTAGAATCAAGTACTTTCTAATACCAACTATTTTTTTAACACTTATTTTATTGCTTGTTGCTTCATAGAAGTTATTTAGCTTAATTTTAATGCTACTCAATTAGTCATGTTGCATAAGTGATGTTGTGCACATTTGTTTGCTTTTACATTTTACATCCTAAGAGGATGGGGACAATCTTTTTTCAGTGGTGCCCAGGACAGGAAAAGAAGTAATGGGCACAAACTTGAACATGGGAAGTTCCACCTAAACATGAGGAAGAACTTCTTTACTTTGAGGGTGGCAGAGCCCCGGAACAGGCTGCCCCCAGAGGTGGTGGAGTCTCCTCTGGAAACATTCAGAACCTGCCTGGACACGTTCCTGTGCAACCTGCTCTGGGTGGCCCTGCTCTGGCAGGGGGTTGGACTTGATGATCTCCAGAGGTCCCTTCCAACCCCGTATCATTCT